>PVKC010000063.1:0-101695 GCA_004027635.1 Crocidura indochinensis
AAAGAAAAACAGCACTCCTGAGGATTGACTAGTGTCTAGAGAAAACAATTTCAAACCAATACAAAAAATTTGATTTCTTGGACAAAAATACACCTTTTAATTTTCTACATCAAATAATTAAAACAACTCTTCTTTTTCATATTAATATTTAAAATAATTACAGGAAAATGTATATAAGTAAATTAAACTCAGGCAGTATGCATCTAGTGAATTTACAATTGACAATAATAAAATGCCATGTGCACTTAACTACTTTTAGAAACTGGACCTTTCTTAATGTACATACCTAATGTCTTTATTATATTCTTCAATAACTTTTTGTGACTACTTATGTATATTGTAAATGTACAAGACAAAACAAATATTTCAAACTATTTTTAAAAGTGAATATGCTTAAAATTAAGTATCTAATTTGTCTTTAAATATCTTTCACATGTATTCTATAAAAGTCTTAATCAATAGGTGATATATTTTGTAACCTATTTATGCAATTTCATTCATATCCCTCTGTTTTTCAAATAAAACTAGTAGAAATCTTTCTGTCTGACTTAATATACCCTTAGTTTTATACGTCAGCTATCCACACTTTCTGGAGCAATGTTACTTTTATTATGTGTGTACCTGGTAGATCTTTATAGAAATAGATCTAATACTAGCAGATATTTAGAGATTCTTGGAGAAGTATTTTGTAGATGTTTACATTTTGTAGATTCTACATTTTGTAGATGTCTCTCTAAATCTAAAGCTCTTCAACTAAAATTCTAGTGTGGGGAGTGGTATTTACTAATGATATACCTCAAAATCAAGACCCATAACTAATAGATATGAGAAATACGTATATTGGGGCCTGGGAGATAGCATGGAGGTAAGGCGTTTGCCTTTCATGCAAAAGGTCATCGGTTCGAATCCTGGTGCCCCATATGGTCCCCAGTGCCTGCCAGGAGCAATTTCTGAGCATGGAGCCAGGAGTAACCCCTGAGCGCTGCCGGGTGTGACCCAAAAACCAAAAAAAGAGAAATACGTATATTGAATGTAAAAAGGTATATTTATTATATATTCCACACTGAATAATTTAATAAATTATTTAGAATATTAAAAAATTAATATTCTCAATACCATTTGACAACATTTATGTTATTTTTTTAAGATTGACAGAGAAAATTTGTTTTTTTAAGATACAGCTTTCTAAATTGGAAAACAAAGGGTTGTATGCATGAGTAATCCACTGCAGAGGAATCTAATCTACCTGTAGAAATAGACATACTATCAACATCAAATGCCAGAGGCTATTTCTAAGCTGGTGACTCAAGGAATGTGCGCACAAACTGCTGTGGAGGAAACTATCGAATAGAACAAATAACGTGTGATCTACTGCCCATGGCTCAGAGGTTTCCACAAAAAAAATAGGTGTTGCTAAAATGACTAAAAGATAATCTTTACACTCATAATGCTCCCCAGAAAGGCAGTAAGAAAGATTGTAAAGATAGCATAGAAAAAAAATACCCTTCATCCTATAAAATTACCATGGTAAAGCAGCATAAAACCAACACAAAGTTGTGTGTGGGTATTGTCATCCTGAAAATGAAGGATAATCCTGAAAATTAACTTCGCTATGATCTTTGTGAAACAAACTTCAGAATGGAAATGATTAGTATGTTCAACAACCTCAAGGAAACAAGGGAACAGATTTTCAATTCGATACAAGTGTGTATGGGAAAAGAGAAGAGAAAAATATAAAATCAAAAGATAAATTTGAAAAAATAGGCATGTGAAATGAAATGTTCACTGGAAGATCTCCTAAACAGAGTATTAATTACCAATAGTTGAATCAGTGATCTCAAATGAAATCCAGAAAACATTTGTTCTTAGGGCTGATGTGATGGCACAGCAGTAGGGTGTATGTCTTTTACTCTGTCAACCGGGACAGACCTAGATTTGATTTCTGGCATCCCATATGGTCCCCTGAATATGCCAGGGGCAGTTTTTGAGAGCAGAGCCCAGGGTAACCTCTGAGCCATGTGTGGCACAACCATCCACTCAAAACAACAAAAACAACATCCATCCAAACAACAAAATAAAATAAAAAAATATCAAAATAAATGAACTAATGACAAGAGAATATTAGTATGAATTCAAGTGAAACAACATAAGAATCAATGGGATCCCAGGGCTACAACAACAACCCCTTTGAAGAAGCAATAGCCAAAGGCATCATTGCTGTGAAGTTTCTATAGCTGAGAATCCATGCACCCACATCCTGGAGACTCTAAAAAAGATGCATATAAAATACTTAAGTTCTTCCCTGTATACAAAAGTTCCCTGGATATGTGAGTCATAAATTCTGTGTACCAGGAATTTTTTCCAAGTAGATAATTAGTAGAAGACCAAGAAAGAGACACAATTTCACAGACAGATAGCAGTCCATGAACCAGATAAAATCAAAACTCCTTTTAAGAGAAGAATTAAAGGTGATATTTATGATAAGGCATATCCCATAAACACACCAAATTCTGTGTAGAGATTGCACAAAATTCCATGGAAATATTATTTCACAATGTTGATGGACTGAACACATCTATTAAAATACATGAAATGGAAGTAATTAGAAAATTGAACCCAACATTTTGCTGCTGTAAGGAATTTATTTGAATAGACAGTCCACAGACTCCAAATCAATAGATAGAAGACAATTCTTCAAGTGAAGGCCACCATGTCCTCACTAGTATCAAATTCCACTTATTTCATGCTTTAAAAGTGTTATAAGAGACTATAAAGTCCATATTTTAATGATAAGAAATAGGTACTCCTTAAAAATCATATTCCTAAACATAAATACACATTGAAGTACCACAAAATATAACAATTACTACTATACTGGAAGAAAGACATGCTAGACAACTCAAAATCAGTATGAGATTTCAACAATGTTCAAGCACCTCATGACACATAAACTTTCTGCTAAGGCAGAAAATATTTGCATTAAAGAAAGAATAGTTAGAGAGGGACTTAGTAGATATATAAGGAGCATTTTATCCCCCAAATCCAAACCCAAATTCTTCCCACATGGGACACATGGGACATCTCCAGAAAAGATTACATGCTAGGACACAAAACATATCTTCAAAATTTCAAAAGGATAGAACTCATACCAACTCTCTCCTGATACTACAATGAACTGAAAATATTAGCTAATAACAAACAGAAGTGAGGAAAAATTGTAAAACCTGGAAACTAGCTCAGCACTGAGCATCCAGTCTATCTAAGAAATTAAGATAAAAATTACATCATTCTTGGAAACAAATTAGAAAGGTAATATGTGTACCACAACTTCTGGGATAAAGGAAAAGCAGATGTAAGAGAAATGTTCGTATCTATGTAAAATTATCAGAAAGAAAAAAAATGTATCACAAATAAAAGATTTGACTTCACAACATTAGAAACTGGAAAATGAACTATCAAACAAGCAGGAAGATGAATATAGTAAAATTTTAGGAGAATTTAACAACTGGAAGTTTTATCCCCAATAAAATCTAAATATCAATAAAACCAAGAACTGGATTTTTGAAAAAAAGTATCAACTTGGATAATCCACTAGTAAGATTCGCAAAAAAGGGAGAACCCTAATAAATTTAATCAGAAATGAAAAGGGACAGCACAAGGCACCACAGAAATTCAAAGGACCATCAAAGATTACTCTAAGGAAGTTTCTACTATGAAACTAGAGAATTTCTTAACCAACCCATTGTTATACTAATTGAAGCAATACTTAAAATTTATTCTTATTTTGAAATCTAGTATTTGTTGAATTAGTTATATCTCATCCCAAAATACGAGGAGGACATAAAATACAAATTTTTTGTTCAAAACTTGAATGCATTATAACTTTTTAAAAATATATCTTCTGATTTTATAGATAGGCTTGTTATTATTAAGGTATTATAATGAAATTTCATTGTAAATTTATTTGCAAAAATTACAAAGTATTATCATTCATAGGCAATATTTATCTCAGAAAATGATATGCAATTGTTCAAATGTTTCATTTCTGCTTTTATTTTTTTTATTTATTTATTTTCTATTTTTTTGGTTTTTTGGTCACACCTTGCAGTGCTCAGGGGTTACTCCTGCTCCATGCTCAGAAATTGCTCCTGGCAGGCACAGGGGACCATATGGGGCACCGGGATTCGAACGGATGACCTATTGCATGAAAGGCAAACGCCTTATCTCCATGCTATCTCCCGGGCCCCCATTTCTGCTTTTAAATATTCATGTCACCTCCAAGATTTCTGTGAGGATTCTGTCATTTAAGTGCTTTATGGGTTGTTCCTAGTGGCATTATTGGATCAGGGATTAAATTTAGGTTTCGTGCATGCAAAATATTTTCTTCTTCCTTTCAAAAAAAAATCTCTCCAGCTCTTTACATTAATTTAAGTACTGTGCTGATATTTAAACTATTCATTACTACATATATTCTCTATCTTTAAAGTTAAATAAAAACTTATGTTTTACTTAATTAATTGAAATTCACTATCTAAAGTTTTTTTTTCTTTAAAAATATTATGCGAGTTAACTCTCAAATTCTTTAAATTGATTTTGCTTCAGGTATATATGTTAATATTTCAAGAATTTGTCTTGAAATATGTTTTCATCTGAACTGAGTCAAATAAACATAAAGAAGTATTTTTTCTTTTGTTTACTATATACCAAATGTAAGTAGATTGATTTTGATTCCCCTTCCAAACTTAAAGTCATAAAGAGATCCTAATGAAAAAAAAAAAATGAAACAGGTCAGTAAATCTTGTCAAATATTTAGCCAGTAGGATGCTGATAAGCAGTTTATTTTTAGATTTATTCTATATCAAAAATAAAATCTGATTCTGCTCTGATAACTAGAAAGCCTGTAAATTCAATATTGAGACTGGATAGACAATTTGAGCGATATTTAGTAGAAGCAATTTCGCATATCATTTTGAAAATAGATTAGAACAGATACGTGCAATTTGTCTTTACATTTGCTGCTATTCAGCAATTCAACATATAGTAATATATGTAAAAATATGTATGATAAAATGATCATTTACTGTTTTACTTTCTGACAGTGAAGTGATAATGTTTGAAGAAATATTTTATTACTTTTAAATATGGTTATATTTTATTTAGAATATGAAGACTGGATATGAACAGTTTTTTTGTGGTTTTGGATTTTGTATCCTATTTCTTAATAACTTCCTGAAAGAAGTGCAACTCAAGAAAACTTAACTTGCAATAGAACATGAAGATACAGAAACATATTTAGGTTAAAGACAAGAAAATAAAATAAAAGTATATGTGGGGCAAAACTGATACTACAGTAAGTATGAAAATTGCCTTTCATTTGATCAACCTGGGTTTCATCACTGACATCCATAAGTTCTCCTGTGGGCTCACCAAAACACAGAGCCAGCAATATTCTTTGGATACTGCATTGATTAGCCCCCAAACAAAATCTGGAATGCATTAATTTATTTGACCTTTTATTTTATTCTACACCCTTCTGTGCTTAGGATTGATTTTTCTGGTTCTGTGTTCAGAGCTGATTGTTAGAAAGTCCTGGGTACTATATCAGGTGGTTGCAGGTATAAAAACAGGGTTGGCAGTATGTAAAACAAGCACTATTCCCTTTTTGCTAAACTTCTGGTCCTAAAAACTGCACTCATTTCTTCCATGAGCAAGAACCTAAGTTCATTCTCTGGCACTGCATGTTCCCCCAGCATCTCCCGAGTGAACTCGTGGGTTTTGCACACTGTCTGGTCTGAGGACGTTCCTCTTCCAACAAATATTACAAACATCAATAAATTTGTGATACAACAATTTATGATTCTGAGAGACCCAGGATAAATATGATTCACATAAAAATGTAACTGTAGAAAAGGAACAATGCCTGTCTTTGTTAACTCTGAGAGATTTTGAGAGATAAAAATATACAGAAAGTTAATAGAAGAACAATCAGAAAAGGATTACAGAACTTCAGCAAATAATTGACACCAGACAGACTCATACTGTATGGGAATCCATAGTGGGTCACTCTAAGTCAAGTTCAATAAAAAATAATTACTTTGCCAGTAGATTTGCATCATAAATTTATATAGAATTTTTGCCTATAGGTATATCTGAAATGAATAAAAGATGAAGTTATTAGCAAGTTTTGTAGAATGCTGTGATAAACAGCATATCCATTAAAATGAATACTTAGAGGAATTTAGACAGTGGCAGGCACTTGCCCTGCATGTGGCCAATGCAAATTCAATGTACATACCTCATAGGATCTTCTGACTCACTTAGGGATTGATGTCTATGCTAAGAGCTGGTAGTAAATCCTGATCACTGCCAGATGTAGCCCAAACATTGAAAATAAATAGGCAAATAAATTGAAACAACAATAGGAACTCAAATGATTAGTTTTGACTAGGGCTATAGTAATACTTAAATCAATGATTAACAGCATGATATATGGGTGATGAGTGTATATATGCTATATGTGTGTGTGCTTTGAATGAAGTATTGTTATCTTTTTTTAAAATTTTTTATTATTATGAGAACATAGATGCAAAGAAAGAGGAAAGGGTAAAGTAACAGTGGAAGGACAATCATGCATAAACAGAATTCTCAGTAGTCCCATCGATGATATCTCAGGAAGTATTATTATCTTATGTACAGTGGTTATAGATGCATTTCACTGGGATAGTTTTTCAGTGAGTATAAGTAAAGATTGATATCTGTAGGTATCAATGGATATTTTGGTAAAGTACATATTTTTGGCTAAAGTAAATATAAAGTCCTAAAATCTTCTAAGAATAGCACGTAAGCCAGTTTGGATCTTAGATGTGGTGGAATATAATGTAAGAATTAACAATGCGGGGGGCCGGGCGGTGGCGCTGGAGGTAAGATGCCTTCCTTGCCTGCGCTAACCTAGGACGGACTGTGGTTCGATTCCCGGGTTCCTCATATGGTCCCCCGTGCCTGCCAGGAGCGATTTCTGAGCAAATAGCCAGGAGTAACCCCTGAGCGTCACCAGGTGTGCCCCCCCCAAAAAAGAATTAATAATGCTGGAGTGTATGAAACTTAAATTAGGGTGTATATCTACTTTTATCTACGTTGATTTAACCAAAAGAATTTTAGTAAGGGAGTTTCATAATCATATTTAACATTGTAGTTTTATAATAGACTACATTACAGACAAAAGTGAACATCTTAGAGAAGTGATAATTGTGAGAGCACTAAAGATACTGAAAAATCGATTTTAAGGTATAATTTTAGAAATAGAAAATAGTTGTCATTAAATTTTATATAGAATACAAAATAAAATAAAGACCTGAGAGGAAATTCTGGGATCAGAGGCAATAGATCAATAAGGTAGAATAAGGAAATAATGGAACAGACCTGTTGGTATAATTGTAGACAAAAATTTTGAGAGAAATTTTAAGTTAAAAAATAAAATTCATAAGATATCCTAAAGGGGTAATTAATTTTTATATTGAATAAATAACATGCTAATACATTTTGGATTCCACAAATGAAGCTGACCCTGGAAGGACCTGGTTGAATCCAGATATCTTAAATTTTTCCCTGAGCTCACCAGGAGTGATTTCTGAGAGCAGAAGCAGGAGTAATGCCTGAGCACTTCCAGCTGTGGCCCCAAAACCAACCAACCAATCAATAAAGTTAGAAAAATAAAGCAAAAGAGAAGTATTGAGTTGAGATTCTGGTAAATTACCATTGCCATTCTTCTTAAATTTCAAAATGAAATAATAGACATTTCAACAACATCTAATCTTTTGTTTTAAGAGAATTTTAATGGATACATGAATTTATAAAATATCATTATAGGATGTATCATGAATTAGAATCAGTTTAAAATTAGGATATTTGTGGGAAATGAAGTGAAACTGAAGATGAAAGAGATTTGAAACATTAGTTCTTTAAGATCAATGTGTTGTATGATTAATTCTCTGCCTATAATTCCAAACAACTTATAACACATCTTACTGAGTTAGGAAAACTTTATGACTATAAAGTTTTGCAAAATAATTTCAGAATTTAGAATAATTTTCCTCAAGTTTAACTATTTTTTCTAGTTTAATGCAAACTATTTATATGCAAATTCTCTTAGAAAAAAACAAGTTAACTTTGCTTCTAGTTTTATCAGATAATTTTAAAAGGTTGTTTTGGTATATAACTCCTCATCTGTAATATATTCATTAGGGAATACAAAAAATTCATTATTTAGAAAAAATAATTCACAAAAATAATCTTTACTACTTTATCACCAGTTAGTCCTCCATTCAAGAAGTCCCATTCCTCCTAATTACATCTATTCTCATTATTTATTATTAATTAGTACCAATATGTATCACTCTATTTCTGAATAAATTGCATAAAATATTTCTGTTATCGCACATGGAGTCCTGCATATTGAAATAATATTATAAACCTTTGTATTTTAATGAAAAATAATGTTAAATTGCTTTATGAACACTAAAGTCTCAATATTAAGTATGATAAGATTGTTATTTATGTATAGACAATATTTTGAATTTTCTTTAAATTTTAATTTACAAATGTTTTAATTGTATAAATAATGATGCAAAGCTTTGAAAAACACTGTGCCATATATTTTGGATGTTTGTATAGTGTTAATGACATAGCAAACTATTAGTACTTTTGTTGTTGTTGTTGTTTTATTTTGTTTTGTTTTGAACCACACCTGCAGTACTCAGAACTAATTCCTGGCTCTGTGCTCACAAATATCTCCTGGCAGGTTTGGGGACCATGTAAAATGATATATTGTGATGAAATAAAGAATAGATCTCCAATATGATCTATATGTACACTTTCTTTTATTTTGAATTTACTAAAACTCTTTTACTCATGTGAGTTACAAAATATAATCTTCCTTTTCAAATAAAAATAACTTCTTCAGAAGTACAATTAAATTATTCAAATTGTTCATACTTTTTGGGACAAAAGTCTCACAAATAGTACTGCAACAAAAAATCTCCAATGTACAAATAATTTTATTTATCTTATAATATTGAACATTTTATTATATTCTTATGTATTTCTAATATATTAAAATATTAAAAAATTAACAAATTTGATTTTGTCATCACACAAATAATCCATTTTTATTTAAAATACTTATATACATATTATTAAAATATGAATGTCATAATCTTAAAATTAATTTTGGGGATGTCAGGATTGTACTATACCCAGCACTGAATTTTCAGGGTCTTCTTGCTCTATGGTCAGACATTACTCCTATCAGTGCCTAGGAAAGCATTTATTTTTCCACAGATCCTGATCTAGATTCTAGATAAGTCATCTGCAAGGCAAATATTTTAAGTCTTGTACTATAGTTCACAAGCAGTAATTCATTGGCTAACTTAATGACCTTCAAACTAAATGAATATTTATGTATAATGATTCTGTTAATATGAGTGTACTGAAGAACATAATTTTATGTATGTGTTTTGGATTGTTTTTAGTATTTGAGTACTTTTTTTCAAGTATTTTTAACTTCAAATTACTGAAACTGAAATTTTATAAATGAAAAAGATGTGATTCAAAGAAATACATGTTTTAATGTCACTGAGTTGATATGCAGTAGAGATAAGTGAAACCTAATTTTTTACTATGTCAGTTCAGATTTGAGAGAGCAATAATGATCATTTCTCATATACTATAGATATTAATTATAATATTCTCTAGAATATGAGCATAGAAGTAAGAAAAGACCATTCCAGGTGTTTATGTTCATAATGCACTAAAGACTGACTTATACAGAGTAAGCTTTTAATAACAGTTCAACATAAATGAACATAAATCAGTAGCTTAATTTGACTACTAATCTCCAAACACACTGAGGATTAATTAACTAGCAAATATTCATAATCTCCATATGAAGGTCATCATGAGTTGTCTATATAATACTTCTGTGTGAAATGTGGGAGTGTGTGTCCTTGTTGAAGAAATTATAAACTGACTTTAAAAAATCACATATAAACACTATGTTGATAGATTTTCTTTAGTAACCTTTGACCTGTATTTCAAAAAGATAACAAATTGCTATAGTTAGCAGCTAATTTATTACAAGAAAGACATGGTCTTTAATTCATCACACCATAAATTGCACTGTTTACTTTCCTTGGAACTACACTAGTTGATAACACTAGATTAATGTATGAGTCCAGTTTCTTCAGTTCTTTGAGCTCCATTTCTTTCATAAATAAATGGGATACAGACCAAGCCAACATGCAATGCTGTGCCAACTTTTCTCTAAACCAAGCAGTGTCACTTTTGCCAGCCTGCATCAGTGTGTCCACCATTATCAATACATGCCAGGAAGTTTTGGCCATGCTAGTCTGTACCAAATTTATAGGTGCCCAAACCACCAGACTGTGTTATTCATTATAAACATTATATATTCATTCATATGTGTCATTCATTATAAACATTTTATATTTTATGCTAGTTACTACCAATATGTGACATTGAGTGTAGCCTGTGACAAAATGTGCCAGGTTAAGCCATCCCCTGCCAATTTATTAAGGTAAGGACCAGTGTACATGCAGACTTGTCTCTGGAAGGACCAGTCAGTGCCAATCTGTGTCAGGCAGTGACACCCTATAAGCACTCTGCTTCTGGACTTACCTTATGGCACAGGTGTTTGCAATTGAAAGACTGTAGCTTGATGGTGGTTTAACCCATCTGTAAGGCAGAACTTTCTAAGAAGCTGGATTGAGTATAAGCTCCATTTTCCAGGTGATTCCAGTCAATATCATTCGATGACAGATGTTTTCAGTTTGTGCCAACCTGTGCAAGGTAGCACCAATATCTGTCAGATATGAAGTGATAGTTGATTACATATTTTGTTTGCATAATCAGTGAGGGATGCAAAACATTTTTTAATGTTCTAGTTGGTCATTTTATGTTTTCTAGGAAATGTATCTGAACTAAAAAGATGATCTGGACATTTACTATGTTATTTAATTGGCTGTTTACTTGTTATGATCATATTTTATAATTTTTTAATTTATCTTGAATTTTAACTTCTTATGATATATATGATGTTTAAGAATCTTTTCCATTTAGTTGTATTTTTTATAAATCATGATTTGTGTCAAAGAACACTTTTTCTTGGACATAGTCACATTTTTTTGCATTTCCCATATCATTTTAATATATTTTCAAAGTCATTTTTATGACCAATTTCAAAGCATATACTGATGATTATTTTATGTGTAAATAGAAATATCCAAAAGTCTGTAGCAACAATAAATTATTAGAATAAACTGTCAAACAAATTTCACAGTAAAAATGTGCTTGTATTTCTATATACAAGCAACAGTTTAGAAAGTAAATTATTAAGCATACAGCTCATTTTATAACCACATGGAATATAATAGAATATTAGAAATATTACAATGGTGAACATGGTTTGTGGTCAATAACCTTGATTTTCATCCTGACACCAAATGCCCGCAACCATAACATAGTGGTTACTGGTCTCAAAGGGTCTATTTGATGAGCAATACTTCACAAATCTTGGCACTAAATAATAGGGAACACATTGCTGGGATGAGTTTTACAGTAATTTTTCCCTAGGCATCGAATCACTACAGACAAAGCTATTCCACAAAACAAAACAAAGTAAAACATTAAGTTTCCAAAAATAAACATGAAAAGGTAGTTAAAAGCTATGTATAAAAACTGTAAGATGTTATTATAAGGGGCTGGAGTGATATCACAGCAGTAGGGTGTTTGTTTGCCTTGCATGTGCCTGACCCAGAACAGACCTGGTTTCAATCCCCAACAACATATATGATCCCCAATCCAGGAACAATCACATAGGCAGGAGTAATCACTGAATGTCACCAGGTATGGCTCAAAAACAAACAAACAAGCAAGCAAACAAAAATGTTATTATAAAAGAAAAGTCATAAAAATGGAAAGAGAGTCCTTGCTTGCATACCAGACACACAATATTTCAAGAAGTCCATCTTATGGAAACTATAATAAAACATGAAGAATCAATAAAATCTCTGTTAACTTATAATAGCATTATTAATAAAATATGTTGTGCTTAAATTTTGAAACTAGAAAGATCTACATAGACTACAAAAATCACAAAGAGCCATAATAATCCTAAAATAGCAATCTGAGGGAAAAATAAAAATTGAATAAAATGAATTTATGAAATAAGAATTCAGCTATTGGTAGATTGACTGGGAGCAAGAAGCTGAATCCCCAGGTGGTTCATATCTCTTGGTCTGAGCTACATGGTCTCAATATATAAAGGATTTGGTGACCCACCCACAGAATTCAGAGGTCTCACAAGCCCTAAGGAATGGCCTCACAGAATCTTACTTTGTCAAAAGGTAATTTCTCACACATATATTCTTTCCTTAGACTTCCCAGGCAGCAAGAAAAACTAACAGATTATAGGAAAGAATTGCCTTGTATCTTACAAAAGAAATCAGAGTAGAACAGTGCAAAATATCACCACTCTTGCGGGTAAAGACTCAATTCCTAAACATTCAAGCAATCGTTACCCCAGTATAACCTCTCTGAGCCTGAGTAGAAATGCTTAGGATGAAGTATAAAGAAACAAATACACTGCCAATAAAGCATAGTAGTTATGAGATCATAAATGAGAAGAATATAAGCAGAAATGCCAGAACTCAAAAGTCTTGTATTAAGTGAAATTTGGCAAAATAAAAATCCACTAGAAGGCCTCAACATTAGAATAACAGCTCTGGAGAATAAAATGAGTGAACTTAAATGTGAAGTGAACAATACTCCATACAATATCAGAAGACTGAATAAAGCCTAAAAATTCATGAACACTTTGTATTCAATTTAAGAGTAAAACATTAGAATCACTGATATATCAGAGAGCCAGGAAGAGAACTCCTGTGAAGAAACAATATATGTTGCTAAGAAGTTCTCCAGACTGTAGCATACATGCACCTACATATTAGATACTCAAAGAGTATCAGATAGAGAGTCATGAAAATAACACTCCAGGGCACATCCTAAACAGAATAATTAAACCCATAGATATAGATAGAATACTGAAAGCAACAAGATCCAAAAAAAAATACATATAAAGTATTTTCCCTTAGATTAATAGCAGATACCAAAGAAACTATGGAGGATCTAAAACTGTGGCAAGATACAATGAAAAATCGTGGAATGAACAGCTCTTCAAAAGTACTAACCAGTCAGACTTTCATTCAGATTTACAGGACAATTAACAACTTCTCATAAACAACAGCTCAGTAAATTCATAGACTCAAAGCAACCTTTATCCATGATCCAGAGAACTGATGAGTTGCTAAACAAAACTGATACATATACACAAAGAAATACTATGCAGCTTTTAGAAAAAATGATTGGTGGATATGGAAATTATATGTTAAGTGAAATAAGTCAGAGGGAAAGGATTGGATATAGAATAATCTCACTCATTTGTAGGATAAAAAAATAAAGTATGGTAATAATATATAATATTCAGAAACAATAGATATGAGAATCAGGAGGTTCAGTCCATGGTAGGAAGCTTGCCAAAAATGATGGAGCATGATACTCTCCTTGTTTATTGTTTATAAGCAGATTTAATAACTTAACTTTTCCTAGTACCGACATAGTATTCCATTATACTGATATACAACAGATTCTTTTTTCCAATGATCTCTTTTGGGCATTGGGTTACTCAAGTTTGGAAAAATTGTGAAATTTACTGCAATGAACATAGGAGGGCAGATGTATTTTCACTCTTTTTTTATATTCCCAAGAGAAGTATTGCTGGGTTGAATGAAAGCTCAATTTATAGTTTTTTTTTTAAGTAATGTTCAAATTGTTTTCCAAAAACAATGGTTCATTTTATTCCTGCTAGCAGTAAATAAATGTACCTTTTGCCTCACATATGCACCTGCACTAGTTGTTCTTGTTTTTGATGTGCTCCATTCTCTATGGTTTGAAGTGATATCAAAAGTTATTTTTATTTGACATATTATGTGCCTTTCAGCTATGTGTTTTTATTCTTTGAAGGAATGTATGTTAAGGGGCCCGGGAGATAGCATGGGGGTAAGGCATTTGCCTTTCATGCAAAAGGTCATCAGTTCGAATCCCGGTGCCCCATATGGTCTCCCGTGCCTGCCAGGAGCAATTTCTGAGCATGTAGCCAGGAGTAACCCCTGAGCACTGCCGGGTGTGACCCAAAAATAAAAACAAAAACAAACAAAAAAAAAAGAAATGTATGTTCATTTCTTCTCCCTAGTTTTTGATGGAAATGAAATTTTTGTAGTTGTTTTTAAGTTCTACCAGTGCCTTATATATCAATAATATTCAATAATATACAATATTTAATAAATATATTATAATATGTAACATATTATAATATCATATAATGTTAGATATATTAATATAGATATTATCACATGAATATTGGATGAATAATTTCTCACATTTCTTTTGTGGTTTTTGTATTAGTTATATTTTCTTTGATCTACAAAAGCTTCTTAATTGAATGTAGTTCTATTTGTTATCTCAGCCTCCACTTGCTTGATCTGTGCTATGTCATTCTTGAAGATGCCCTTACCTTCAATGTCAGAAAGATCAGGAGAGTATCATGCTGAGATCATGATCACATTAATTTACGGAAAAATAAAGAATACTTCTGTCGGATGAAGACAGAATTCATATCCTATATGCAAGAAGTCACCAGAGATAAAATGTCTTCTTGACAATCTCCGAGCCATAAACTTTACCACAAATTTTAGGCTACTTTAAATAAATTTAGTTAATATTATATAATCAGGCTTGCAAAAAAATTTAGGGCATTTGAGTTTCCAAATATCCTCACTAGGTGTATAATTTCTTGCTTCTATCTTATGAAATTGTCTCTTTCTGTTTTTCTCTTTATCCCATCATATTTCCTAAATAGAATTATTTTAATTCACTATGTCATCTTTTGAAACTTGTTTTTGCAAAATCATGTAATATACTTAGAGGAAAAAACAATGTGGACATTGGAAATGCTCTCCCTTTTTCTGTTAAAAGTATAGCCTCACTTCACTTCTTTTGAGAATCAATTATTCCCTCTAGTTTGAGTGTCAGGGCCAATATACCTTGTTGTGAACATCAAAAGAGCCTCAGGTGTGTTTATATGTTTGTTATAGTGAAACTGGCAGGATTTAATGCCTACTTTATGCTGGATTTTATACAAACTTTTATTAGTCCTGATCTTTCTGGGAAGTTTTCCACAACAGATTGCATTTTGGCAAGCTAAAAACAAGTAAAGCAAACTTAATACTGTGTATTGTTTTTCTTGCTCTGTGTTTCCTTTTGAGTTTTTCCAGGCATTATGGGAGAAAGGAAGAAAGGAAGAAGAAATAAGGAAGGAAGGGAGAGAAGTAGGGAGAAATGGAGAGATAAAACGGAAGAGAGAGTGGGATGAAGGAAGGTCATAAGTAGTGAAGAAAGTGAGGAACAAAGAGAGTAAAGGAGAAATGAAGGGAGGAAAGAAAAAGTAAGGAAGAAAATGAAAAAAGAAGAAAATGGGGAGCAATGGAATAAGGAATAGAAAGAAAGGAAAAAAATAGGGACGGAATGAGGTACTCCGGCAGTGGTCTCAAACTCGTGGCCTGTGGGCCGCAAACGGCCCTCTATACAACATTTTGTGGCCTTGCCCTAGAGGAATCGTTTTTGTTTTGTTTTAGTTGTTTGTGTCACACCCGCAATGTTCAAGACTTACTACTGACTTTGCACTCAAGGATCACCCCAACTTTGCCTCCTGCGGCCAGCAGGTAAATTGAGTTTGAGACCCCTGATAGAGGAACAAAACAAAACAAACAAAAAAAAAAAAAAAGGGAAAAAAGAGGTAAGAAGGAAAAGAAGGTTTAGAAGGAAAGAGGGAGGGAAGGATTAAAAATTGGAAGAGGAAAATGAAGAAGGAGGGAATAAATATGAAGGAGGGAAAACAGTGAAAGAAGGAAGGGGGAGATACAGTTTTGCCAGTCATTTTATAATATAGTTAGAAATATAACAGGTACATACATGAACATTAAAGTTTATAGAATATGTTTAGGAGAATTTTAAAATCCACAGCATGATTGTTTAAATTATACAAAATTTCCAATCTTTTAGTCAAGTATATTTTTTTAACTTGCCACAACCGATAATGTTCAGGGATTACCTTTGGATCTGCTCTCAAAAAGTATTCTTGGAAGTACTCCAGGGACCATATGGAATGCCAGTAATCAAACAGTTGAACACAGGTTGTGATTATGCAAGGCAAGCACTCTTCCTACTGAGTCCAATTTCCAGGTACATCATTCTTAGCATTACTATAACTACATTTTCTTTTGCTACATACATCTCTTATTTAAAACTAACATAATTTTAATGTAAAATATTATTTGGTAGTAGTTTATTTTTTCTTAGTGATGTATAAACCTGGTAAAGAAACTTTTATGAAATTTGCATTGTTTGTATATTTGTGCCTTGCTTTGCTCAAAGTGGTTGAAGTTAAACAAATAAAAAATGATACATTCTCAAGATATTCAAGTCTGTATAGGTTGCATAGTTTATATATTCATTTTCTCATTCTTTCTTTTCTTATATTACTTCTATATGGCCTTTCCAGTTCTGTCTATGACAGATCATAGAAAGTCTAGTAAAATGAGAACTATATTTCTCCAACTAATAAATCTGAATCTATTTTTCAGTGAAAATTTTCTATATTTAAAGTAGATTGGAAATTATTGTTTCTAAGCAAGTAAAAGAGTCTAAATTACCAAAAAGTATTCTAGTAGAAACTGTATTAAAGTATAAGTGGTCTATGAAATGTTCCTGCATACCACCATTAAAAAATGTGATATTGAGCCTGAGTGATAGCACAGCTAGTAGGGCATTTGCCTTGCACTCAGTGAACCAGGTTTGATCCCTGGCGTCTGATCTCAGAGCTTGCCAGGAGTTACTTCAGAGCACAGAGTCAGTACAAACTGGTTCCACTGAGCCACCACAAACTGAACCAGTGAAGACCACAAACTGTGATGCAAAAGCAAAACAAACAGAGAAGTGATATTACAGAACAGCTTGGGAGAAAAAGTGAGATAGTGTGTGTTTGTGTATGTTATTCAATTTTTAGTTGTATTTGGATACAAACAAAATATTCTGTTGAGTATTTTGTGGGATTATATAGACACACACAGTCTCCCCCCCTTCTACATCTCATTCAATATTCTTGGTTTATTGATCAGTGAGGGAGTTAAGCTTTATCTCCACAGCTAAAGCAATTGTTAGAAGTTACATTATCCAAAGCTTTCAAATAGATTTATCACAGGGTACAACTATCTGAATGAAAGTGCACTTTTATGTCTTTAGTGTCTATGGGACCTGGGATGTCAAAGAGCTTACCAGAATGATAGGGACTTTAATATCTAGCTGCAGAGTTTTATTCAGGGGCAGTGTGTTTATGTTTCATTACAGAACAAAGGGAGAAGATCAGGTTCTAAGTAAGTTCTCAATGAACACAGACATTCTTTAGTTCCTAGAGGTCAGAGCCCAGGTCTCAGTCTTCCAACGTAGTACGGTAGCCATGGATCTTGTGACTGGCTATCAGTGTGACTGGCATTTTGCTCAGATCAATTTCCAGAAATGCGGAATTAAGAGGGTTTTCCCTCAGATTAGATTGTTTTCACAGTCTTTGCATTCCAGTTCATGCCCGGAGATGTTCAAATGCCAGCTTCAAGATGTCCTTCACCAGTTTACAATGTTTTAATTTTCATTGACTTCACAGGTATTATACCTTCAATTGTAAAAGAAAAAAAGTATGTTTACTTGTTTTTTCTTTCAAGTCCTATATTATTTTTAAAATTTATAATTTAGTTGGTAAAGGAAGCTCAGCTTAATGTATGCCTTTTCATGGAACTCTGGTATAATATTTAAGTTCCTTTGTCCTGGAGTCTCATTGCATTTCTTTCCAGTTTCTTCTTCCCATAAGCAAGTGCCTTGAAATGTATAACCTAAATTTTTGTGTCCCCCCCCCATTTAAATTAATTTGTTGAAATATTGACACCCACAGATGACTGTTCTAGAAAATAAATATTTGGGATTTACTTGGTGACTCCTGAATGGCATTGATCTGAAGCAACAGAGTTATTTAAAGTTTTCTTAATGTGAAGAATGGGTAAAATTAAAAATATGAGGTCTAGTGACATAGTATAGTGTGAATTTGATACTTTACATAATAATGTTTTGTAAAATCACCCCAAGTGGCTTATCTCCAACCCCCAGTGAGCGAGTCTGAATCAGAGTTGTACATGAAATAATCCAAACCAGGCTGAGAGTAAAACAACTGTAGTCTGGCAATATTCTGTCTCATCTCTTCCCCCAGCTGCCTGCCAAAACTGCCTTTTTAATTATTGAGTTCAGAGACCACCTTCGGGTAGGGCAGTAAGGACAGATAACTCAGGCTATCCCAATTTACAAGTAAGACAATCTCTGTTTCGGGGTAAATCCAAGTTGTAAACATACAAACCAGGGGTGATCTTTCTTTTAGGTAAAATAAAGTGTAATGTAACAAAGGTTAACATGTGTTCAAATCCTGGTTCCTCATATAGCCCTTAAATCCACCAAGCATAATCCCTGAGTACAGAGTCAAAATAAGGCTTGAACACAGCTATCTCTGACACCTTCAAAAATATATATTAATAGATTGTGACCTCGAATATCATCCTTCCTCATCATTATAGCTCTTGATCTAGAACTGACTGAAAACTGGAAGAAAAAAGATTTTGGTACCATCTAACATATACTTTATTTGCTGTAGCAGCCAAAATAGACCAAAAATGATCCTTTCATACCACTCTGAGTTATGACACAGTTATCTGTGTAGTCTAGAAAAATGTGTAGCCTAAATCTCCTAAGCGCTGAAGATTAAAAGAGAGTGTATTATGCATATTCACCCAGACAGCTGCATGATAGTGTCAGTAACCTTACTATTGAGACGAATGTGAAAAATCTAGAAAAATAATAACATTTTAAAAACATTTTCAAGGGGCCAGAGCGAAGGAAAGCAATAGGGCATTTGCCCTGCACACAGCTTATCCAGGAAAGACAGTGTTTTGAATTCCAGAGTCCAAGGTGGTCCCCTGAGCCAGGATTGAATTCTAAGTGCATAGCCAGGAGTAACCCTTGAGTGTCATAGATGTGGTCCCCAAAACAAAACAAAACAAATCCGAAGATTTTCAAATGAAAACAGAAGTCTTATAGCATTTCTTATTTAAAGAGATACCTGCATATTCTTGGGATATATTTACTAAATGGCTTAAATTAGAATGAATTTTACTTTATTTTTAGACAACATCTGAAAGTTCTCAGGGCTTGCTTCTGGCTCCTATGACTGGGTTCAGAGGACTCTGGAATTTTTGAAACAAACATGGTTTGCTCTGTGCAAGGCAAGCACCCTACTCTTGGAATTATGAGTCCAGTCTTTATATTTATGGGGGTTATTTATTTAAAAATGAATCACTGTGAGCTGTTCATAAAGCTGTGCACAATTATGTTTCAGTTATACAATGCTGAAGTACCCATGCCTTCATCAGTATTCATTACCCTTCATCAATAACCCCAGTTTCCCTTCAGCCTCCCAGTTTCCAGTCTGTTTCCTCCCAGTTTGTCTCCTGGACAACTCTATTTTTCATTTTGTTCCTTTTCATAATTTAGGCACTTTGGTGTATAATAATCTTACTGACAGTTCATCTTGAATAACAATTTACCTTCTGCTCAGTTCATTTTTGGGAGGAGAGGGGTGTTTGCGCCACACCTGGTGACACTCAGTGGTTATTCATGACTGTGTGCTCAGAAATAGCTCCTGGCTTGGGGGACCATATGGGACACTGGGGATCAAACAAAGCTCCATCCTGGGTTTGTCATATGCAAGTCAAACGCCCAACCACTGCGTTATCACTCTGGTACCTGTGCTGAGTGATCTCTTCCCCCTGTCATTGTAATTATAATCTTACTAACATCATCCCTTGTGGCAAGCTTTCTACAAGGACCATTCTTCCTGATCTACATTTCTATTATATCTGTATTATTCTCCTACTATGTTTCTTTCTATCTTGCAAATGAGCTTGATCATTCTATCTGCCCCTAGCACTCTCATTCATTTCAGTTGAATATAATTGATTTTCAGTTTGTTGGTTTTTTGACCTCACCAGGTTATGGTCAAGGTTTACTCTGACTCTGCTATCAGGATTTTATAGGGTACATGAATCAAAACTGGATTTGCTGTATTCCAGGCAGAGTCCTGACCCCTTTGAACTATATCACTGGTTCTTACAATGGATTTTAATTATATTAATTTAAATTCATCTTCAAAATGTTCTCTGACTGGAGCTGAAGCAAATTTATATTTAATTTAAATTTATGTTTATATTTAAATTTATACTTAATTTTATATTTAATTTATTTGTTTTGAGTCCCTGTTATATCTGCTTCTAGTTTTAGAATATGAATCCACAGGAACTCTATTCAGTTTTATTCATTGTTACTTCAAGCAAAAAATGTACCAATTATACTGAAAAGTAGTAGATGATACGTATTTCTTTTATTGCTCTTTATGATCGCTTTTTCACTAGAGTTATAGATTTTGATCATTATTTGACTTTTCAGGCATGCATGAATAATTAGTGTTATTTAGGAAACACAGGAACAATAAATAGAAAAAAATGTTCTTATTGTGAAAAAAACAACTTAAACTATGAATCTAATTTAAATAGCACACGTTGAAATAGAAGTTTCAAAGTGAGTCTGTTGAGATCTGTTTTTGTGCCAGTATAGTTAGGGTTTCAGAAAATTTTATTGTATTTAGCAAGAAATTTTTTTTTCAGGAAAACTCATTCACATGTGTGAGAATAAATGGTAGGTATATCAAATTAAGGAGCATAAAATGGGCATTCATGTGAAATTAATAGCAAAGAAATGCCACCATGGGTGTCATTTTCAATATGCTACTGAGGAGAATTATGATTATAGATGGAAGAAAGCTTTAAGAAATCTCCATTGGGGGCCGGAGCAGTGGCACAAGCAGTAAGGTATCTGTCTTGAGTATGCTAACCTAGGACTGACTGTGCTTGATCCACTGGCTTTCTATATGGTTCCCCAAGCCAGGAGCAATTTCTGAGCACATAGCTAGGAGTGACCACTGAGCATCACTGGGTGTGGCCCAATAAAATAAAAAAAACAAACAAACAAAAAATCTCTATTGACCATCATTGAACAAGCAACAATCTGTAGTTCTTTGAAGTATATGTATTTATATAGTTAGTTATTTTATCTTGGGGCTATGGTGGTTGTTTGACTGTTGTCTTTATTGCTGGGATGCTTATTGTTATGGTGCTTTTGAGAGTTTTTTTGTTTGTCTGATTTTTTTCTTTTTGTATTCTTGTTATGTGTTTCTTCCTTTTTCCCTTCCTTCTCTTAAATTAATATTTATAGCCTCTAGAAGTTCTGCAGTTTTTTTTTTGCTTGTTTGATTTTTGCTCCTTTTTCTTTTTTATTCTTTTTCTTACCTTCTAATAGAACCACATAATGTGAACCTCTTGTTCTGTCTCACAAATTGAGGGGGAGAGGACTTCAAGGGAAACTTCTCCTGTGCCTGTCTGCCTGTGTTTCTGAATTCCTGAAGGGTCTCTTCAGAGGCCTAGGGAGCGCACCCCCAGAAACTGCATTTGAAGCTGCTAAGTGAGTAAATTCTGGCTGTGGGGGTCTCCGTCCAATAAGCTGAGCTCTCTGGCCTGAGGAGGCTCCGCCCGTCTGTGCCATTGTTCACTCTGAGGACTTCAAGGGAAACTTCTCCTGTCCCTGTCTTCCTGTGTTTCTGAATCCCCAAAGGTCTCCTCAGAGGCCTAGGGAGTGCAGCACAAAATACTGTCAACTAGAGGCAGTAGAAGAGTATGGCCACTTCACTTCGCTTTGCACACTCTTTCTAACTAATGAACCCCACCACAAAACTTAAAAAAACCACACTACAAGCGTGACAATGGGGAAACCTAGCAGGCAAACACCATGCACAGAGAATGAAGATGAAAGCTCCGATGATCTAATAAATTCCAACCAGCTGATTAACCTCTAGAATAAGGAACTTAAAATAGCAATATGGAAGATGTTTGAAGAACTCAAAGAAAGCATAGAACGATCTGAACAGAACACAAAGACAGAAATCAAAAAGCTCCAAACTGAAATAACAGAATTGAAAAACATGATAGCTCAACTGAAAACCTCAATGGATGGCTGCAGCAGCAGGGTATAAGCAGCTGAAGAGAGAATCGGAGTACTGGAAGATGTGATACAGAAAAACTCAACACAACAGGAAATTGGAAAAGAACCTTGAGACAAATGAACAGGCAATGGGAAAAGTACTCAAGGAATGCGAACAGATGAAAATATAAGTCTTTGATAAATTCACAGAAACAACGTAAGAATCAATGGAGTCCCAGAGGCCCGGGTAGGAAATCTCCAGAAAGAATCAACTATCAAAGACATCATCAAAGAGATACTCCCAGAGTTAAAGACTGCATGCAATCAAATCCTGAATGCCCGAAGCGTACCAGGTAAAAGAGTCCCAAAGAAAAACACCCCAAGACACATCCTTATTACAATGACAAATCCCAAAGATAGAGATAGAATACTGAAAGCAGCAAGATCATAAAGGGAAATTACATTCAAAGGAGCATCCCTAAGACTTTCCGCAGACATGTCAGAAGAAACTCTCAAGGCCAGAAGACAGTGGTGGGATATTGTGAAAAGACTGAATGAAATGAATGCCTCACCGAGAATACTGCACCCAGTTCGAGTCATGTTCAGGTTTGAAGGAAGAATACATAGCTTCATGGATAAACAACAGCTCAGAAACTTCACAGATGATAAAACAGCCTTAAAGGAAAAGCTGACAAGTCTACTCTAAGACAAGAGAGACCAACAAACACAGCAAACTTATCTAAAAAGATGACATTAAATCCTATGACAATCATCTCCCTCAATGTCAATGGACTAAATTCACCAGTTAAAAGACACAGAGTGGCAAAATGGGTCAAAAAGATGAATCCAACCTTCTGCTGCCTACAGGAAACACACTTGAATAGTCAGAACAAACATAGACTCAAAATCAAAGGCTGGAGGAAAATCATCCAATCAAACAATAGCCTCAAAAAAGCTGGGGTGGCCATATTAATATCAGATGACACCATCTTTATACTCAGAAAAGTGGTAAGGCACAAAGATGGACACTATGTACTAATCAAGGGATATGTGCAACAGGAAGAAATCAGACTATTAAACATATATATACCCAATGAGAGACCAGCAAATTATCTAACACAATTACTGACAAATTTGAAAGAAGAAATCAATAATAACACAATAATTGTGGGAGAACTCAACATGGCCCTATCAACACTTGATAGGTCAACCAGACTAAAACCCAATAAAACATAATAGCCCTGAAAAGAGTAATGGAATAAAGAGGACTAGTTATATATATATATATATATATATAATGACACTTCATCCCAAAAAACCTGATACACATTCTTCTCCAATGTACATGGGTCATTCTCCAGGATAGACTACATACTGACACATTAAACATACCTCCATAAAATCAAGAGAATAGAAATCTTGCAGGCTACCTTTTCTGACCACAAGGCTCTGAAATTAGATGTGAACTACAAAGCCACACAGAAGAAAAACTTTAACAATTGGAAATTAAACATCTTGCTACTGAGCAACCAGTGGGTCTGAGATGAAATCAAAATGAAAATCAAAACTTTCCTGGAAACAAATGATAATGAAGACACAAACTGCAAAAATCCTTGGGAAACACCAAAGTGGTCCTGAGAGGAAAATTTATAACTTTACAAACATACATCAGGAAGGAAGAAGGAGCATACTTGAATAACTTAATGACGCAGCTCAAAAAATTAGAAAATGACCAACAAAAGGAACCAAAAATAGGGAGACAGAAGGAAATAACAAAGCTGAAAGCAGAACTCAATGAAGTGGAAAGTCAAAAAACAATCCCAAAGATCAATGAAAGCAGAAGTTGGTTCTTTGAAAAAATAAACAATATTGACAAATTCAGGGGGAAATAATGGAGGGTATCAAGTCCAAACAGTCATATGAACATCAATTAGAAATAAAAAAGATCAGATTTAAACATAAAATTCAAAGCCAAAGACAGCAGAATCCATACCCAATCTTCAACAAGCTAGACACAGAGGGGACCACTTATACAAGCAGCCCCGGGGGTGGGGGTAAAAGAGGGGGATATGGGATGAATGCTGGGAACAGAGGTGGGGGTAGGACAACACTGTTAGTGGGAGTACCCCTGATTCAATGTCAATACGTAAAAAAAAATTGCTGTGAAATATTTGTAATCCACTTTGATCAAAATCAAAATTATTTAAAAATAATCTTTCTTGCTCTGATCAAAACTGAAATAAAATGAAAAAGAAACATATCCTAGTCATGAATTGTCACATTCTCCAAATTATACATATGAGTTTTCTTTTTCTTTAAATAAATAAGGATTTTATTTTTCTTTCTAAATCCAGGGTATTTCTGAGTATTTTACATTTTTGAACTTGTTTGTTTGAGGGGAGGTAGTAGAAAGAGAAAGTGTCTAAATTGAAAACGTTTTTTATTTTGATCATATTAGGATAGTGACAACTATTAAAGATTAAAGAGACAAAATAGGCATTTCAACATACTTTTTAATACTCTACCTAATTATTATGTAATACAGTGAGTATTATATTGTCATATATAATAATTCTATGATGATTAGTTATATGTTTAATAGCTGTTATTACTAATAATTAATTATATGTAGTTATATGATTATTTATTATACAATTATTTATAATATATTGTATATAATAATTATAGATTATCTAACATTATAAAATAATCATATATTATATTAATATGTAATATATTGCATATTATATATTATAGTACATGCACTATACTATATGATAATGTTATAACATAAAAACTTATACACCAAGTTATATATTTTCTCAATGACTGTTTATTCTAAATATTCATAGGCATTTAATGTTTTTATTATGCACCATGAAATATTTATCCTGAAGTGAATTACACAAATATATTATTTCTCATATAGGCAGATCTTTTTTTGTGTGTTTTTTTTTGGGGGGGATCACATCTGGCAGTGCTCAGGGGTTACTCCTGGCTCCATGCTCAGAAATTGCTCCTGGCAGGCACGGGGGACCATATGGGGCACTGGGATTCGAACCAATGACCTTTTACATGAAAGGCAAACGCCTTACCTCCATGCTATCTCCCGGGCCCCCATATAGGCAAATCTTATATGAGACAGTTAGTAAAAACTAATATTTGTAAGCATTAGCACAAATGAAATATTATAAAACATCATTTGTAACCACTTAATTTAGAATACAATCTATATCCCTATGTTCTCGAAGCAAATAAGAATCTTCAGAGCTTTATTGTCAGCATGGTTTCTAGCAGTTTACTTTTACATTTTAATAGTAGCACATAAATGAAGGAAATATGCATGTTCAGTAAGAATTTGGATACATTTTAAAAAATGTTTTGAATTTTCCAAGAGCCCACCTGCTATTTTTTATGTTTGGAAATTTTTATTAGACTAGAATGAAAACCAAGTATTTAGTCTTCCAATTTTTTGTTCTTAAATGAAGATCAACACTGGCTATACATTCATAACAAAAATTCTAAAACTTATGTTTAAAACAATATGTAGTGTAATAGTAGTAGGAAATGCTGAACTTAATACAAAATAGAACAAAATTAATAACTTTATAGACGTTTACCTATTCATATTATGATTTATTCATAGTGATTTAAAGTTAAAATAAGATTAATTTATTGTATTCAAATATACATATGCTTGAAATCAAAATAATAAGAAAGCAAATATATTTTTAGCTACTTGCTTAAGGAAGGTAAAGTATATGGTTTGATGTGTTAGAGAGTGTATTTTTTTCAAATATTACTTTGTCAGAGCATTTTCCAGTGAGAGGACTTTTGTATTTCTAGTCACTGTTTTTTATAGTGTTTCCTATGTCAAGTACAGAATTTGACTGATGGTATAAAAAGAAAAATCACATGACTTTTAATTTTTTTAAGGGGGGACACATCCAGATATGTTCAAATGTTACTATTGACTCTACATTCATGTAGCACTTCGTACTGTTTTTGAGAACTTAATAGGGACCTCTAAGTTAAACATGGGATGTCTGCAAATAACGTAAGAATTTTAGATCCTTTCTTGATCCTGAGGCTGGCTATACCCGGCATGGGGTCTGGGGAGACCTCAATGTCGAAGGCTTTCTCCCTAGCTTGAGTATGCTGGGAGCCTTGGTAGGACCCCAGCCATCCACTCTCCTGCCCCCCGGCCTCCAGGCCTTCCCTGGGATCTAGCCCAGGCGGCTAGAAATGGTGGGTACAAATTTGGGGGTGTGGAGAGCTGCTCATTTTTACTAAGCCAGGCTCTGGCAATTTCTTACCAGTCTACATGTTCAATAGCAATAGCCCCCGCACACACAGTGTATATTAATAATATATCCTATCCTTAAGTTTTGTGTATGTAGAATGCCCATCTGGTATTCTGCCCTTTCGCACACCCCTGTCAAGCTCATTTTCACTTTTTTTTTTTTTGGTTTTTGGGTCACATCCGGCAGTGCTCAGGGGTTACTCCTGGCTCCATGCTCAGAAATTGCTCCTGGTAGGCACGGGGGACCATATGGGGCACCGGGATTCGAACCGATGACCTTTTGCATGAAAGGCAAACGCCTTACCTCCATGCTATCTCCCGGGCCCCTCATTTTCACTTTTTAACTCTATCACCCCCAACCATCAGTACCCCCCATTTACCCTTTTTAACTCCAGTACTGCACAGTCCTAATCACACACCAATGTGGTGCACTGGTTTTAAAAATACCCAACTATTTCAAAATGGATTCTATGGCTTTGAATATTTTATATCCATTTTCTTTGACAGCTATTATTAAATATTCTCTTAAACAGTGAAGACTTTCCCCACTTTTTATCTTTTCTTCTCTCTGTGAGCTGTTCAATAAGAAATTTTTGGTGAAAGAGTCCTTCAGTTTAATGCTTATATTTAACCATGTCATGGGGAGATTTGCACTTGTTCTTGCAGCCCCCATATGGGCTTATAACGCCATGTGGCATCGTTCCTTGTTTGCATAGGCACATTAAAAAGGGAAATGCTATACACACAAATAAATTCTTATCTGATAAAGATTGGAACACACAAATCTTGTAGTGAAATGGGACCTTACACCCTGAACATTGACATAATGACCTGGCACAGGCCTCAGAATAGTGGGCATTCTCCATTCACCCCTGATCCAGGGAAGCTAACTAAGAAACATCCAAGGCTTTATATAACAACACCTGGAAGCAATCCTCTACCAGGGAAGGTCCTACCTCTGCTCTGACATCTATCTACTCAAAAGAGACTTCCCTTAACACTGAGAAGACTTAAGAACATCGACTGCCTGTTTACTGGACAGGGCTTTCTGCATTGCCCTTTAATTGTGAGGTGAAACTAGAGGATGCTCCACATCCTGACTTCAGTGGAGGATATGCAGATTCCAGGATCTTTAATATGGAAACATGATACCAAAAATAGATACTGTGAAAAATAAAAGTTTGTTGGCACTACAGACAACGACTTGGATTTGGCAAACTAGTTTGCCTGGAGCCTAGAGTTGGTCTTATGCTAGGAAAGTTCAGGGGTAGGGTCTCCTTCTATTTAGGTCAAGATTTTTCCTTTCCATGTCCCCCATATTTTGGTGGGCCTATGCAAACAATTATTGCCATTCTAACACCGTTTTTTCTATGCTCCTTTGACTCTTATTCTTAAAAAGAAAAACCCACCTTTGAGGTTAACTTAAACTAATATGCATGTGCATGGAAATGTAAAATAATACTATGCCTTCAATTTTTAAGGAGTTACATAAGTTTTACAGCTTTAGATTGCTTGATGTGCTGCTAACAAATATGTATTTGGGGACTTGAGGGACAAAATAATTGTACATGGGTTCTGTTTTATTTTTCTTAATGTTCTTTGGCTAAAAGTTCAAAGTTAAGATATTAGCAAGGGGACTTCTGTGAATTCTGTTTATGGTGATTGTCCTTCCACTGTAACTTTACCTTGTCCTCTTTCTTTGCATCTTTGCTCTAATAATTAAAAATAAAAAATTAATTAAAATAAGAATTTTAGGGGCTGGAGAAATAGCACAACGTTAGGGCCTTTGCCTTGCACTTGGCCAACTCAGGACAGACTTGGGTTTGATTCCCAGCATCCCATATGGGTCCTCCAACCTTCCAGGAGTGATTTCTGAGTGCAGAGTCAGGGGTGACCGTTGATTGTTACCATTGTCACCTGAAAACCAAAAGAAAATATATATAAATAAAATTAAAAATAAAGACTTTTGACATCTATTTTATTTCCTCATATGCAACAATCTACTTATCCTTGAGAAATCGCCTCTTTATCACAACTCTTGATGTTGAATGGAAATAGTTGATTTCATGTTAATCTCATTATAATAAAGTCCAAGATGGTGAAATGATTATTGAAAAAAATCACTTACTGTTTATTTACCCTAATTCCAGAGATATTGTGTAATGTAGTATTATTTTATAATTGAAAACTAATTATCTATAAGGAATAGTTTTTCATTATATTGGTGATCTACCTCTCTTATTAGTAGGTAGAATCTAAAGGAATAAGTCAGCTTTAGGCTAAAAAACATGAAATAAAAGGGAAAAGGTATATTCAGAATATTTTTAAAACCTCTTTGTCATAATATCATAGGTGTCTAGGGAATTAAGAATTTAGATTTCTAGAAGAGTCTATAAAGTTGGGTGTTTAGATAACAGTACACCCTTGTCTCTAAAAGTATTGATTATAATATTCATCAATTATAATATATCTTTTCTAGTGTTTGCAAATCTCAGTAAAATAATCTATTACTGAAAGATATTTTCCAGTAGAAATATTATAGTCTCTTAAATCAGATAATATGGCTGTTCAATTCTGGGAAGAAAAACATCAAACTAAAACACCAGAGGTACATAGAGTGGGTTTTGAGTAAAAATAAAAATCTAATATTTAGCAATGGATATCAAAAGCCTGAGAGCAATGTAAAAATTTATTTATCTCTCAGAAATAGAAAAATAAGTGATAGATTGATAAAAAATATTGCTGAATTTACAACAAAACAGTGAGGTTTTAATACTTTTTTAAATAATGCATTAACATAATGTGATTTTGGCTCATTGACATAAAAATGACTGCATCACTTAAAGCAAGTAAATTATAATGCATATTTATCTCAGTATTTATCTCAGTTATTTATATTTTAATCTAAATCTGCAACATTATCTAAGCCTTTTTGACAAGAAAAAGGAATAGATCTAAAACATATTGTGATAAGAGTAATAGATTCCTTCTTGTGGAATTTAGTTTAAGATAAGTGGTCATCTAGATTAAAAAACAGAGCTGATGGAATTAGTTAAGGATAATTTTTTTCATTTTTATAATTTAGTTCAATGTTTTATTCTAAAGTAATATATTTGGCATGAATTCCTAAAATTACATTTTAGACTACTATTACTCATTGCACATATACTGTTTATCAATATGGAGGTATATTCACATATACACATATTGAATATAAATATAAGTAAAAAGTTACTTTTTCAATATAGTTATTGCCTTAATTTAATTGACTTATGTACATTTATTAATAATTTTACCTTTTGACAATTTGACATCTTGAAACATATATTCCATTATTTATTGTCAATATTCTCCATGCTCATGACATAGTTATTAGGAAGCAGTGAAAATATATGCCTTTACATATAATGTTTAAATAAAATTAATTCAAGATTCCATAAATAACAAGTACATATTATCTAAGCTCCAGAAACAGCATACACTTCAATTACTCAGTCAATTAGCAAAGCAACAGAGCATTGTTTGGTTTCATAATATTATGGTTATTGAGCTATAGGGTGGCTCCCCTCCTGCCTATAAATTATTAGATTGGAAAATGGTTCTAAGTGCTTATTTTGTGATTTTTCTGTGATTTGACTTAAATGTTTCTTTAAAGATGCTATCATTAGACTAACTTGAATGTTCAAACTTGATTAAATAACATTGCTGTTTAAATTAAAAATATAAACTGACTTAAGAATAACTTTAAAAGCACATAATGTTCAAAGGGAATGTAGTTTCATGATTGATTTATAGTAACTAAATTCAGATTTCACAATTACTATGGATTTGTTTTAAATTAAAGACTTGATTTTAAAAAGTAAATAATTGACAAAAACTGAAGTTCTGTAATAAAGATATAAGATGAGGTTATATAATAAAATGTTTAAATGTAATTCAAATAACTACTATATACTTTGTATGCTATAAAATCTTACGAAAGACAATGTGCTTTCTAACTATTACTTGAAATTTGACACTATGCATCAAACCATTTCATAATTTCATAATTATTTAAAAATAAATGCATTACACTCTGAAGGATTATATTAACTAATTATATGTATAAATATTCATTCTTATATATTTTTATTTAAACACCTTGATTACAAATATGATTGTAGTTGGGTTCCAGTCATGTAAAGAACATCCCTCTTCACCTGTGCAACATTCCCATCACCAATGTCCCAAATCTCCCTCCTCCCTCTCATACGCCCACCTGTACTCTGGACAGGCTTTCCATTTCCCTCATTCATTCACATGGTTATGATAGTTCTCAGTGTAGTTATTTCTCTACTTGCACTCACCACTCTGTGGTGAGCTTCATGTGGTGAGCTTCATGTCGTGAGCTGGACCTTCTATCCCTCCTCTCTTTGTATCTGAGGATTATTGTACAAATATCTTTTATTTTTCTTAAAACCCATGGATGAGTGACAGTTTTGAAGCTACAATGAATGATAATAAAGAATGTGTTCAGCCATGTGTTCAGGAATCTCTCCTGACACTGTGTAGAGGAAGATATGTGAGTCATGAATAGAACTGATAATGGTTATTTATAAGGAATACACTTTAACACCTAAATGCTCAGGAACTTAATAAACCTATTTTAAGGAAACTAAATCCCCTATTACTTTATATAAGGAAAACTAATAAAACAACATTTTATCAATAATAAATTATAATTGCTCAAATTTTAGATTACAATACAATATTAAGATAAAGTTGAAGCAAATATATATGGAAACATTGGGAGTTACATCGTCCAACAACTTTTCAAATATTTTTGTAATTGATACTCAATTTTAATTACAAAAATATATTCAAGAAATAATTTTTTCAAATACCTTAAAGATCAACAAAAATATTAACATATCAACATACCTACCAACAGTGAACGGGGGTTCTTTTATCCCTACATTCTTACCAACATCTTTCATTCTTTCTGATGCCCAAATGTCACATAGGTTGTGAGGTTTGATGTAAATCTATATGTTTATTTCTGCTTTCTTTTCTTTGATAACGGCATTGCATAATTGAAGATGCCTATAGAGTCGATATCAATGAATGGTTCTTTACGTTTTTCTCAAAATGTATGGATTTATGTCTGATATTGACTTATTTAATCTATTTTGACCTAATTTCAAGAACTTTAATCCATTTTATTGACAAGTGAATGGTTTGAGTTAGATGTCTCAGTTCATTATTTTAACACATGACTGATCTTTTTCCAGTACCATTTACTAAAGAGGTTTTCTTTGCAGACTTGTGGCATTATGACTCAGAATAACCACTTCATGGTAAATATCCCAGGGATTCAAAAACTATTCAGAAGTCATTTACAATCCTATATTCATTGCTGCACTAATTACAGTAACAAAATTTGGAAACAATCCAAGGTCTTAGAACATATGGCTAAATAATAAAGACTATATACTTAATATATAAAAAATGGAATACTACTTGGCTATCAGAAAAGATAAAATAATATAATTTACCACTACAGTGAAGGAATTGGCTGCTGAGTGAATGTATATCCAAGGATATAGATACAGATCATAATTTATATATTGGCCCACTAAAACTTAGTAAGCAAATAACAAATGACTAAATACAATAAAGCCTGAAAAGCGAAAGAAATAGGCTGAGAGATAGTGGAGGTATGGTAGAATTAAAAACATTGCAAGGATGTGATGTTGAAATATTTTAGATATGAAACATATAATTGAGAATGCTTTCAATCACAATGACTTAGTAAACATATTGGGAATGAGAGAGATAGTGCAGTAAGTAAAACACTTGCTTTGCATATGGCCAACTTGAATTTAATCCTATGTACCACATGTTGTCCCAGAATCCTTCAAAGAGGAAGCAATGAGTACAGAGCCAGGATTAAGTCCTGATCATCATTGAATGTGACCACAAAATCAAAATTAAATTAAATTGAAAAATTGAAAATCAGCAATAAGAAACAAGTAATTGATTATTTTAAAATGGGGTCAGGGTGGTCAAAGACATAAATGGATACTCTACTAAAGAGGATATAGAGAAAGTTAATAAATAATTTGAATGATCTCTGTGTCATGAAGATATACAAACTAAAATAAATAATAAATTACCATTTATTAACTATCATATCACTCAACACTTATAATACTATCAACAATATTTCTAGTTGAAATATAAATTAGCTAGAACCCCTATGTCTCATAAAAATTCACAGTTATAGTTACTTTACATAAAATATTTGTGTATTCTTACAAAGTTGAATGTAGATTGACTGCATGCAAGGCAAATGCCCTAACTGTTGTGATTTTGCTCCAGCCTCCTAAATGCAACAATTTTACCAAAAATCTAATAATATTTCTTGAAATTCTCTCAATAGAATTGAAAAAATTCTTCCCACTAAAACTACACATAAAGTTTTTTTTTTGCAACTTTACTCATTAATGAAAATAATTTGGAAGGAAAAATGATAATGTTTAGTACATGAATATATTTGATTCACCCAAATATCTGATCATTACAGTGAAATAATTAAACCATGAAATAACAAAAAATAAATGGTTATTATTGAGTAAATAAAACCAAAAATTGATATAATTTATTGTTTCAAATTTAAGGCATTCTGAAACTATCAAATTACAGAGGCAATAAAATGATAAATGATTGGTGGAGAAGATATGAGAATGATGATGATATGTAGAACAAAAGCAGTATGGAGGCACTGAAATTTCTCTGAATGCTACAGTGATAGTCTTTTACACATTTACCTATAATCAGAGCATACCAAATACTAATAATTTAGGATTAAGTGTAATTTGAAGCATAAAATATAATTTTTATATATTTTTTCTGGGGGCCTGAGATATAGCATGGAGGTAGCCATTTGCCTTGCAATGGTGGTTCGAATCCCGGCATCCTCCAATTCTGCCAGGAGCAATTTCTGAGTTTAGAGTCAGGAGTAACCCTGAGCAATGCTGGGCTTGACCCAAAAAACAAATATATATATATATATATATAAAATATAAATTTTAAATTATGAAATGTTTATAGGAATTCATCATTTTTTTTTTTTTGGTTTTTGGGCTACACCCAGGGACGCTCAGGGGTTACTCCTGGCTATGCGCTCAGAAGTCGCCCTTGACCTGGGGGACCATATGGGGCACGGGGGATCGAACCGTGGTCCGACCAAGGTTAGCGGGGTAAGGCAGGCACCTTACCTCCAGCGCCACCACCCGGCCCCGGAATTCATCATTTTAACACATGTAATATTTTGGCTATGTATGAGGATAGTGCATATTTTTAAGAGCAAGTTTATTATTCATTTAAAATTTCTCTAAAATTATAGTCTTTTAAAAGAGAAAAGTTGGCTAAATAGGTAGGATCCTATAATTTTTTTTGATTGAAAAAACTATCTAAAATGGATTAATTATGAAATCCTTTCTTATATAATTCTGGGATAAATATTAGAGATCAGAAATATTTTTGTAGAGCAACAAATTATATATAAAAAATAAGGTGGCAACCCTTACAGTAAAAATGGAAGTATGTAGAAAGGATGACTAATGATTGTGAAGATATCTATTAAATGCTAAACTGTGTGGGTCTTTTCCCTGAAAATGAAGTGCAGATTATTATTTTGAATACTTTGCACTCAACTCCAACAAATCTACTTATATAATACAAGATCATAAAAAAGAGACTATGAGTGATATATGGATAAAAATCAATAATAGACTTCAGTGGTCTCTTGCTACCTTGTTAGAAGAAGCCATCTTTAATCTCACCTAGAATAAAACCCAGCTGGAGACAGATGAGATACAACAGTAAGAAGAGTACTTGCCTGATGCACATTAAATGCACATTAAATTCCAAGTATTATATGGTACACTGAGCCTAACCAGAATTTATCCCGGTGTAGATACAAAAGTAAGTCCTACAAACCATAGAGAGCATGCTCCCCAAAAACCAAAGTAACGAACAAAACATGATTAAAAATACTGATGAAAAATGCTTTAAGTAAACATCATTTATCTTAGTAGAACTGGGGAAATATCTGAGTGATTTTTCTTACATTTAACCAAAAAAAGCCGGCTTCTATCATTTTACATCTCATTGCCAATTCAAGGAAGAAATCCTAGAGTTATTAAGTATCCTGCTCTCCCAAATAATAATTTGAAGTTCCCATTCAGGCTCAGATGGTATACCAAGTGACTAAGGCCCAGAATCATTATTGTATGACCTTATTTCTCAGATTTATTGATCTATCAGAAAGCTTGTATTATTATAAAGGTTTGCTTGGAAACTATCAGGCATTCATTCACTTGAACCTATGGATACTAATAAAGATTTCTCCATCTTGATTCCTACATCAATATCTTGTGTTACTTGAGATTTTAAATTCAAACTCATTTTATATAACTATTTGATCTTGACACAGATCTGCTACTGGGCAAGTGTAACAATACTTTAATGGGTCATCAATCAGATCTACATAGATTTTTACATTGCAGGGATTTCCAGACATAGGAAATATAAATTTTATCAAGTCTTCAAAATTCAGAAACTACAGTTACTGCCAGATGTTAGTGAATAAAAACTCTATGGTAGCTATTTAGGTCTTTTAGATTTATTGTTGCTATTGAGCACTTATGACCATAATTCACTACATCTACAGAACTTTGGTATCACCGTTATTGACAGATACCATCTTTTGAAATATAAGACTGCTAAACTTCACTTTTGGAGATATTACAGAATATCTAAGATCACAAAATTCTAGTCGCTCTTCAGAAATATAAAAATGTTAGTAATTAGTGTGTACAAATTCCAGGATCTCTGCCTGTAACTATATGAACATAACACCAGGCCCATAAAAGAAATAGAGCAATTCACTTACCTTAAGTTTGATGAAGAAACATGATTTTCATATCAGATAGTTTTCAAATATTATGATAGTGGTGTTAAGAGGACCATCTGCAGCACTAGACATCAGATTAAGGTCAGCCTCATGCAGACAAAAAGCTATTTATTGTACTATATCTCCAGTCTCACTTGTGTACAGTTTTGTTCAGTGTTTTTTAAATCTTATAAGATTTATGTCATATACTTTTGTTGCTAGAAATTATATATTTTGATAAATATTATTTGTATTATCAGATATGTTAACAAATTTATATATAACATATTAATCTAGTTCAATTTTCTTCCCAAGGAACATATTTTAAGCAGATTCTTAGCTAAGAAGAGATACCAAAAGGTTATTTTCTGTTTGTTGGAAAATAACTTAATTGTGGCAATATTGGGGACAGAGTAATCACCTAGAAGTACTCAAGGCATCACATATTTCTAGGAATAAACACGAAGCTATACAAATTCAAGATATACTCCAGCACTGAGTCACATTCCTGACACTCCATTTTGTTACTGTAAAAATATTGATACATAGATACCTTGGCTATATTATTGAGTCACAAATCTGTTGATGCTTTATATTATGTACTTACATATTTCCTTTTTTCTCTGCTGATTTGAGGGTTTTCTTATTTTTATATTATTTATTTAATACCCATATCTGGGTGATAGCATAATTTTATTCAGCATAGAATTTATTGTACTTCCTGCTTAGAAAAATAAATGTAATCATACCCAAATAATTTCTATTTCTACATTTTTTAAAAAAGTTTCTCCTTGAGTAGGAGCACATACAAGAATGAAAGTTTGGTGTTCTAGATCCCAGAGCAGCCAATTGAAGAATAGTGTGATTATTTGGCATTTCTTAGGTTGCTGTTAGACAGACCAATTTGCGAGAATTCTCTGTGGATGGAATGTTGGGAGCACTTAAAAAACTCAATCTGTTCCTTTCAATGACTTCTAGCCTGATGAATGTCATAGGCTCATAGTTACAGTGTAGTTTATTTTCAAGGCTACAATACAGAAGAAGTAAGCAAACTAAGAACCGTTCAGTTTTGAACATATCAAAGTTTGCTATTTGTGTTTCATTTTTTACAAGTTTCTGGTAACCTGTGATATAGAGAGTATTTTCAAATGTTTGTTTGAATCTGCATATCTTACATGCTAAGAAGTAGTTTACAGTTTCACCATTTTTGTTTTACTTATTTTAAATTATTGAGTTTTAAGTGTATCTTACATATACTAGATGCAAAATTTAATAAACATTTTAGTAGACATTTCTCCAATTGTGTTATTTTCCATTTTCTTGATTTTTACAGAGGTCCTTCTTGTGTTTTTCTTTATTTTTCCTTTTTTTTTTGGGGGGGGGGCACACCTGGTGATGCTCACTGGTTACTCCTGGCTATGCTCTCAGAAATCGCTCCTGGCTTGGGGGAACCATATGGAACCGTGGTCTGTCCTAGGCTATACTCTCAGAAATCTCTCCTGGTTTGGAGGATCATATGGGACTCTGGGAGATAGAACCATGGTCAGCCCTAGGATAGCATGCTCAAGGACGATGCCTTACGCCATATGCCACCGCTCTGAACCCTAGACAAGTACTTTTGTCTGTTAACTATATCTGGCCTCCTTTCGCCCCACATAAACTGATTGTGTAAAATAAAGACTGCACAGGGAGGGTGATTGGTGCTTAACCCACAAGACTGAAATGCCCCTGACCTCATGCTTTTCTCTCTGATGGCCATTATTTTATTAAGTTTGGCATTTCCCCTGCTTCAGCATCATTCATTTGAGGTTGAACGACATCTGGAGACTGCATAGGGTCTTGAAAACAGGGATAACAACTAAGGGACAAAAAAAGTGAGTGCGGTAACAATTTTTCTGGAGTATTGGGAAAATAATAAAATTGGGCATACCCAGTCTGCAACGGGCCAAGGAGGACATCTCAGTCCCTCTCTGGATCATTATCATGATAGTCTTCTGCTAGACTGCATGTGCTATTCCTTTAATGGAGCACCAGCATATATCCTCCTCCTTCTGTGCTGCTTCATGCTGCTCTGGTGCATTTACCAGCAGTTTTTGTACCAGACTGAACAGGCTATTCATTTGGCAATTCTCTCATGCCCCAAGCTCAGAGTCAGGCTGATAAGCCAGTTCTGGCAATCCAATTCCTGGGCAATTACAAATGACTCAATGTCCTGAACAGCTGGCCATGGATTCACCAACGGGAATGACACCAAGAAGTCTGTCTTTGTTCATCGATCATTTTTTAAGAGAAACAACCCCAGAAAGATTCTGCACAACGTTGAAGATGGGAAGATCAAAGTTTACGATGTCATGGAAAGAGATATGGGTGCAGTAGCTGCTAATGTAATCAGAACAAGGGGTGCCAGTAAAGTGCAGCTGCTATGTTCCAAATGACTTAGTTTACACTGATTCATGCCCCAGTGTTTCCCACATTCCCCACACCCAGAGTGCCAGATGCTCCTTCAGGCTGGACAGAAACAATCAGTGAAGGGTTGGGAGCTGAAAACTCTGGGCAATGTCCCAGATGCTGACACCACCATTTTCCTTCTACAGAAAACACCTTTTGTGAGGCCCTCACTCTCCAATCAGAAGTATCCTATCAACGTCACTGATGGAGTAGATCCCAAATAAAAAGCCCCATTGGAGTTGATTAGAGTTGAGCTGGTCACCCTACCCAGATTCTGGCTCAGGTATTGAAGATCTTTCCATTCCAGGCAACCTCAGCAGCCTACCACAGAAGATAGATATGGTGAACCTAAGACCAGCCAAGGCCCAGTTGAAAATAGCAGTGTTGTCCTGCAACCCTTTGCCTCAGTTTCTGGATGATGAAGAAACCCTTCATTTTTAACTTTCCTCTAAGTAACTCTTAATTTTATGTGCATCAGTTACTATATTGCTGGTTCAACTATGTGCTATACCTTTATGAAATTTATTAATCTTTTGCTCTATCTATGCCAATTGCAAACAGGTAAATTGAAACTAACTCTACTGGTTTAATATCTTGCCAATTGCTATAATTAAAATTATACCACATTGTTAATTAGTTTGCACAGTTTAGGGAAATGCATGATGTTGTTAGATTTTAAATGGTTTTTGGTCATTGTAAAGACTGTCAAATTCTATTATGCTTGAATGTGTATATCCAAAAGCAATTTTTATTTATAGAAATTATTTAATATTTTTATTCAAGAAGAATTAATTTTCTTCTGCTAGTTGTGAGGATGTTTAGGAACTTGTTTGAAAATTATGAATATATGTGGAAATGTTTGAATGCTTTTGTTCAGAGAAGTCTGTGGAAAAGAAACGTAGATGCTCAGGACTCATTTTGCAGTGCTCTTAGACTTTAACTTCTGTGCCACTATCCCAGAGAAGGCACCTTCTAAAATAACAAACTGCTCTGTACTCTCAAGAATAGAGAGGAAACTTTGCTGCACCAGGGCCCTATCAGTTTAAGTGACATTACCGAAACTTCATTAAAATTTAGGTAGTGTATCGCTTATTGGCTCTATGCAAGGACAGTATATTAAATGGATTTTTGGAGCTGGGAGTCAGAAGAGGAGCTTGTTACATCGGCTCCACACATTGACTTGGTATTGCAGTCACTCCGGGAATGGTGCACCTCACCCCATTTTCTGATGTATCATGTTTTCCGGCGTATAAGACGACTTTTGAAACAACAAAAAAAAAGTCAACCAAAAATCAGGGATCGTCTGATACAACAAGTATGTCCAGAAATATGTTTCAATATGCCGCTAAACGAAAATTGTCTGAATATTGCCACAAAACGAATTTTCCAACTAGATCTTGCACCAATCACTGCAAGGCTGCTCTGACCGCCTCTCTAACTCAGCCAATCCAAGCAGGCTTTGGATGTAAGCAAATGAGACAATGTTCTGGACCTGAATCTACACTGTCAAAAGCCTGCTCAGATTAGCTAGAGTCAGAGAGGAAGTCTATTACAGTATAACCTTTGGACCTTTTCTTGTTGTGATTGGCTCACTGTGGAAGATACAGTTGCAGCACCGGAACGTTCTGTATTATACAGGATTATAGGCCTATACATATGTTTTAACTGTAAAATTAGGGGGTCGTCTTATATGCCTGGTCCTCTTATACACCGGAAAATACTGTATCTAAGACAAGAATTTAAGGGCCGGCGAGGTGGCGCTAGAGGTAAGATGCCTGCTTTGCAAGAACTAGCATAGGACTGACAGTGGTTCGATTCCCTGGTGCCCCATAAGGTCCCCCAAAGCCAGGAGCGATTTCTGAGCACAGAGCTAGGAGTAACCCCTGAGCGTCAAACAGGTGTGGCCCAAAAACCAAAAAAATAAAAAAATTTAGGTTGTGTGAAAATCTTTAACTTGGGATACTGTCACTGTGACTCTTAAACTCTTAGACTTGGTATGGTATCCATTCAGACTATCTAGGTGAGCAACGGCCCTTGCATTAGTAAAATTGGATGATTTAAAGCATTTAAATTTTTTCCACAGTCTTTGGAACTCCTTAGTTTTTGTGATATGGAAATGGAAAACGTTTTGTAATAAATATATGCATATATAAAGATAATAATATGGGAAAAGCTGATGGGTTTGAAAATGATGTTTGCATAATTTAACGTATAAAACTTTTATAGCCAAATCTACCTTCATGAGCAGTGACTTCTAATAATTAGAAACTATTGTAACTAGCCTAAAATTTCCTTAATTCCCATTGGCAGGGGCTGCTAATACAACCTCTTCCTGTGTCTAAGAGAATATAATTTCTATTATATGCAGGAGAACTGATAATGGTAATTTCTCACTGTCTTAGTTTGACAAAGTAGACCATACTTGACAACATTAATGAAACACTTTGACCTATTTTCATGTCAAACAGGCTGGAATCTGGTGTGTGAATTTGAAAAACCTGGGGAGCAGGGACAAAGTTCTAATCAGCTAACAGAGCTATTTTTGCTCTGGAAAATGTTATTTTCTTTCTCAGCCCCACACAGTTTCATTCTTACCACCCTAGATGGGTCATATTAACAGGTGGAACAAATTAATTGATTAACTCTATGTGTGCATGAGTGCTAGCTACCTTTATGTGTGTCAATTATTACCTTTATGTGGTCAATTCTTAAGTCTGTTTGTATTATACTTAAGCAAAGCCTTTTCTATCCTTTTATACTTCCCTTCTATATCCTAGAAACCTAAGATGTTTCCCCTTATTGTTTATATCTTGTGCTTTCCTGTGCCAGATTTGTTACTATTTCTATTAAATTCCACTACTCCTGCAGTTCATCACCCCTTGTTTCTGGACCACGATGCTCCCCCCATAGCCTTTCAGCTTTGTGCCACCCGGATAGAGGACTGTGGCTTGCAACCAGATTGACCACTTTGATTGTTTTTTTGATTGGGTTGTGACTCATGAATTTATCTCTGTCCATGATTTCACCCAGTCGTACAGGTAATCATTGACAATTCAATTGTCTCCCTACTTTTTGTCAACCAACAGATTATCTCATTAGTTAACTAATCTGCTATAACCAACCCACCTTGGACTTCATCACAGTAGAGAATGTGGGGTACCTTTCTGTGTATTTCTTGTTGGATTGTCTGTAGCCAACAGGTAGGCCATTTACCTAATACATGGCCTACCCAGATTAATAAAGGGCATTCCATATAACCCCCAGAGCATGCCAGGAATGATTTCTGAATGCAAAGATAGGAATAATTCCTGAGTGCTACAGGATGTGGCCCCAAAACAAACAAACAAAAGAATTGTCTATTTGGTTCCAAGATTAAACAATTTATCTCAGTTGCTTTCTATGTGTCAACCTGTAGAAGGCTTGGGAACATACTCAAAAAATAAATCAGTATAAGGAAAATATTAGTGTATTTAAAAATATTCTGCTTTAAATTGAATAATGTTTAACAACTAATATTATTATGCACCTATCTAACCATATTACTTCATTAATTCAATTTATTCTACGGAATGTGTTTTATCCTCATTTTTCCTTCCCTGCATTCTTCTATTTTTCTGCTCTCCTTTCAGAAATTATTAGCCACCCTCTCTTATTTACTCAGTTTTATATTTGTGACTGTATTTAAAATTAAAAAACATAGATAAGTCTACTAAACTTATGCATTGTAGTAGAGATTTTTAGGTAAAATATGCAGTTGGTATTTACATGAATAACTTAGGGGCGATGCATGAAAACATTAAAAACCTTAGGTCAGTTGCTACTGGTATTATTTCATTTTTATACACCAGCTATGATGTTGAATGGAACAGAGGAGTTTAAGCTTTATTAAATCATGATAAAATGCATATACATACAAAATGATACATATATCTATAAAATTATATATTCAATATCTTACTATAGGCATAAAGAAAAACATTGAGTTAATGCAAAAAAGGTGAAAGAAATGTTATTTTTAATGAGGAAACATAAATAATTGAAATATAAGAAATTTGAAGTAAATCTATTTTTCTTTTCAGTATTAAGAATAGCACTTGAAATTTATATTGAGATCAAAGTTCTCTCATTGAGTTATATTCTTGCTCCTATGTCATCAAAATTAATTTTGTTCTTTAAAACACTGGTGCTTAGATAAAGATATTCATTAAAAAAACACTGTCCTTAAGATTTTAATATTTATGATCTTTTCCCAAGACTAATTAGAGATTATTATTTATCAATGTCAAACAGATATTTTCTGTTTAATTCCCCTTAAGGCATATATTTTAAGATATGTTTTCCTATATAGACAATATATTATACAATATATGCAATTATCCATATACAATAAAAACATTCACCATATTGGTCAGAATTTTTATGAGAACAAAACATATATATGTATATATATGTCACTATTACAAATAATTGATTCTTTTTTGTTGTTGTTTATATTTTAATTGTTTGTTTGTTTGTTTTGGGCCAAACCCAGTGATGCTCAAGCTATGGGCTCAGAAATTGCTCCTGGCTTGGGGGACCATGTGGGACGCTGAGGGATTGAACTGCGGTCTGCCCTAGCTTAGTGCGAGCAAGGAAAATGCCCTACTGCTTGGGCCACAGCTTCAGCCCCAGGTTAATTGATTCTCAATGAGACACAACCATAAAAAATGCTATGTATGATATTATTAGTTTATTTCATACAGATAAAATGTTACACGTAGAAACTCAAATGCATATTTAAAAAATATCTTGATCTATAATTATTGTCTTCTTTATTAAGTTTATTCTCTAATATAAGTTTATTCTCTTACATTTATATTGATACTAGGAAGAAAAGTGAAAGCAAAAAGCACACAGATTATTTTTATTCATTTTTACTATATTATTTTTATAAATTAATATAGATCATATGAATTTCTCATGTAAGATTTCTTGTGTAAGCTATCTATTCTGTCAAACTAGAAGTCTTTTTCCAGGGTTTTATATCAAAAATATTTTCAAAAGCCATATTTTGCTCTAAGTTTTGTTATTACAAATATAATTTCTGTTAAATATAAATTAGAGTTTAATAAAATATTAATTTGTAAATTCACATAGCATAAAGCAGAAAATATTAGTTTGGTACTTTTCATAATAAAATTCTTAATCCTGTATATTATAATTATGATATATAATATATTATACATAAATATACATAATACACAATAATGTAATATATTATGTAAACTTAAATATTATAATACATAATATATTATATTACACTATAAATATATATAACTACTCTACTTTCCTCTGTATCCTGATATGGCCCAGTAGGAGGATTCTTTGCTATATTTGTTTATGTCTTCTCTAACAAAATTAATCTATGAAACAATAATGGTCTCTGTATTATTATTAAATATCTTATGTAGTTTAAAATATAAATAAAATATACATAAGTAATTGTGGTTCATGCTAAAAAGATACAAATAATGTGAGATAGAATCCCTAAGAGAAATCTATTTATGCCTGACATGAGAATGCTAACATTTTTAAATATATTAAGCAAAATAAAATATGTTATAGATTCAGATTGCTAGTAAATTTTGTTAGGGCTTTAAAATAATATAAAAGCCCATCAACATTCAATTTGGAAGAGCGGTGAGGTGCTGTCTGAATACAAGTTGGGGGCTCAGGGTGAAATTGCAAAGGCCCAATTCCCCTCTACCTCCCAAGATGAGGCTCTGACGACGATGCTGGTGCTCCCAGGTGATATCTACAGCTCCCCCAAAACCCACCCAAAGCTGGTCATGGATGGTGGAAGTCCCAAGCCCAGCTGTCTGCGAGGATGATGAGGGAGAACCCGGCACTTCTTGCCCATCAAGTGTTTGCAAACCTTACTGGAATAGACCACAGATCCCGTGTATGTTGTCCAAAAAAAAAAAAATAATAATATAAAAGCTTTAAAACTACTGAAAATTTTATTAAATTCATATATGCGTGCTCTTTCTGTAAGATTCTTAAGATTGATCTATCTCATTTTATGCTTCTTACATTTGCTGTATTGTTCTTTTATTAATTTGAAATTCAGAAGGATAAACTTTGTTTTGTGGAAGACTCCCATAAATTCTTCTTTCCAAACTTTCCATATGGTATTTTACTATGATAATTTGTGGTTTTTCTTCCAACCAAGTAAAAGTTCAGTAGTAATAGTTTTCTTGTTTTATATGTTGTGTTTGGAAACTTGAGTTATTCTGTGGCAGAGAAGCTTCTGAACTTGAAAATATACCAAGATATTTTTCTCTAGCATTTTATTTAACCCTGACATAAATTCTGACTTTATGGACTCTGCTAATGTTCTTTTAAAAAATCTGTAAGAGCTGAAATTTAGTACTGGTTGTAAACTGTTTGTGCATAAGTTGTCAACTATAGTACAAATTCCTAGTAACACATATGTTCCCCTGAACACTGCCCCTGAGCACTGCTACTAAAAAGCATAGCATTGAACTCAAAAGCCAGGGGAAACTACATTTTAATTTTACATATAAAAATGTCTGTGTACATTTTGCAAGAAGTGTTTTGTTTGGAAAAAAAGTGTTTTTTTCTTTATGTTTTATATCAAACATAAACACAATTGAACTCTACTTCATGGTGATTCATAAAATAATTTTTAAGTTTTAAAAAATATAAATCTTTGACAATACAATTTTATTTAACTCAAAGATATGTGTTCAACAATATGATAACATAATTTTAAAAATTGGGCTTTAAGGTTAGTAACAAAAGGTAGAATTTTTGCCTTGCACACAGCAGAGCCAATTATAATGTCCTGCATTCCTGTGTACCGCTAAGAATATTTTTTGAGTGAAAAAGCAGGAATAACTCCTGAGCTTTGCTATGTCTGGCTACAAAACAATGTAAACAAACAAACAAACAAACAAACAAATGAAAAACCTCTAAAGATCACAAAATGTAACTTCTTTTGTATTGTTGTTATTTTTTTTCTTTCCTTTTCCCTTTCTTATTTTAAATTGATATTTATAGTCTCTAGAAGGACTCCTCCCAAGTTTTTGCTTGTTTGATTTTTGCCTCTTTTTCTTTTTTTATTTTTCTTTCCTTCTAACAGAACCAATTAACTTGCACCATCTTGTTCTGCCTCACAAATTGAGGGAGAAATAATAGAGGGTACCAAGATCAAATAGGCATATGAACATTGAGTAGAAATAAAAAATGATTATAGTTAGGTACCAAATCCAAAGCCAACAACAGAATCAAAACCCAATCTACAACATTCTAGACACAGAGGGGACCACTTATACTAGCTGCCCGGGGAGGCAAAGTAGTGCATTATTGGATGCATGCAAGGAACAAGGGTGGAGGGAAGACAACATTGGTGGTGGGAATGCCCCTGATTCAATGCCACTATGTACCTAAATTATTACTGTGAAAGATTGGTATACCACTGTAGTCAAAATAAAGATGATTTTGAAATAGTTTCAATTATTAATAACTTGCATGCCATTTTCCATTATCATATGCTTTTAACATATTTAAAATAAAGAGTGAATAATTGAGGATTGACTTAATAGGAAATAAATGTCACATATGTTGATGTTCTTAATTTTTTTCGTTTTATTTTTTTGTTTTTTTTTTTTTGTTTGTTTTTGGGTCACACCCAGCAGTGCTCAGGGGTTACTCCTGGCTCCATGCTCAGAAATTGCTCCTGACCAGCACGGGGGACCATATGGGGCACCGGGATTCAAACCGATGACCTTTTGCATGAAAGGCAAACGCCTTACCTCCATGCTGTCTCCTGGGCCCCTGATGTTCTTATTTTATGAAAGAAAATACAGTTACAGGTGAATATAGTGAAATAGCAGAGAATTTCAGATCAAAATATAAACCTTTAGATTAATGCTAAATTTGGATATTTCTGAGTCAAGCCATAAAATCTGTGGAAATAAATTAATTATATCATATATATTCATGCAATATATGCACACACATATATTCCAAATGTATCTGAAAATTTAAAATTATTTAGAATTAAGTTATGTAAAATATTGGTCAAATAAAATATGAGTATAAAGAATTATTTGTATTATCTTTTATTTCATGTGTATGTTTTTGTTTATTTGTTTGTTTGTTTGACCTAATACACAGTGCTTCAAACTGTATTCAGGTACTATTTTTAAAGGTTCCAGGTGAATATATACAATAAAGTGGATAACACCCAGCTCAATGGAATACAAAGCAAAATACTTTTCCCACTGTATGTCATGCTTTCTTTTGATTCAACATTTCATTTATTTTATTTCTCTGGGTATAGTCTTATAATAGATGAGAATTTTAATGTTTGCATTCCATAATTCATGAAAATTTGCGATTTGAATAAGTAGGTATAGAATAAAATTGACTTTATTCAAAGTTCAAACTTTCATTACTTAGAAATATAAAAAATGCATGATGGCATGACAGAGGACAGAGATATGTGTGATAAAGTCTAGGTAGTAGATATTTGAGTTATCATTATAAAATTACATCAACTGTTAAGTTCGTTTGAAATTTTTCATAAGACAATATTGGGGAAAAAAGGTACACACGGCACTTATGAGATTTCCGATAAGCATTGTTCTCATTGAAATTCTGAAAAGATGATTTTCTTTCTGGAAGCAAATGACTGAAAGACAAGAGAATGCTCTTAATGACTCTCCTTTCAGGGAATAAAAAACAAAACTTATTTCTCATCATCATAGTTTCTTGCAAAATCGCAAAAATACTTTACGTACTCTTGATGAGCATTGGGGAATAGTAATTGTGATTTTTAAATTTACAAGTGGTTCTTAAGAAATTAAAGGAACATTGTGGAATTCTTAAATCAAGTTTTTGAAAGCAGTGCTTTGCAGTCATCAATTAGTCTGAACTCTATTCATTTCAAATACTTGTTTCTTATTTAAAATATGCACACATTTTATGTGACAGAGCATTAATACAATGAGTAGAGTGCTTGTATTATAGGAAGTCATTTATATGAGGTAGAATGTCTAGAAAGAGTGGTGACTTAGAGAAACAACTGCACTTACAATTATCATGACAATGTAAATGAATGAGAGAAGTAGAATATTTCGAATACAGGCAGGGGATGGGGGAAAAAGGGAGATGGGTAGCATTGGTGGTGGGGATTTTTGCATTGGTGAAGGGGGATGTTTCTTTTGTGACTGAAACCAACTACAAACATGCTTATAATTATGGTGCTTAAATAAAGATATTAATCATTTAAAAAAATTTCTACCACCAAATATGCTTTCCTGAGCACTAATAGTTGATCTGACAACACAGAAACAGGATGAATCCCTGAGCACAGCTTGGTTAGGCCAAAGAAAAAAAATGAGGAAAAATATAAAAATAAATATTTTAAAATACAAGATATACAGATTTGTTTTCATGCATTGCCCCTAAGTTATTCATGTAAATACCAACTAGATGGACGGAGGTCTTTTTGGTGATGGGAGTTCCCCTGATTTTATGTTAATTTGTACCTAAAATATGATTGCCAACGATATGTAACCCAATATGTTTAAAAATAAAAATTATATTAAAAATAAATAAAAAAAACAAACAAAAAAATCTCTACTACAATGCATAAGTTTAGTAGACTTATCTATGCTTTTTAATTTTAAATACAGTCACAAATCTAAAACTGAGTAAATAAGAGAGGATGGCTAATAATTTATGAAAGGAGAGCAGAAAAATAGAAGAATGCAGGGAAGGAAAAATGAGGATAAAACACATTCTGTAGAATAAATTGAATTAATGAAGTAATATGTTTAGATAGGTGCATAACAATATTATCTGTTAAACATTATTCAATTTAAAGCAGAATATTTTTAAATACACTAATATTTTCCTTATACTGATTTATTTTTTGAGTATGTTCCCAAGCCTTCTACAGGTTGACACATAGAAAGCAACTGAGATAAATTGTTTAATCTTGGAACCAAATAGACAATTCTTTTGTTTGTTTGTTTTGGGGCCACACCCTGTAGCACTCAGGAATTATTCCTATCTTTGCATTCAGAAATCATTCCTGGCATGCACTGGGGGTTATATGGAATGCCCTTTATTAATCTGGGTAGGCCATGCATTAGGTAAATGGCCTACCTGTTGGCTACAGATAATCCAACAACTTCCTCCCACACATTTCTCTTAACATATATTTTTTAATCTGCTTTTTATTATCAGGCAAAAAAAATTTTACAATTCTTTAAAGAACCTGGCTCCTGAGTGCTTCTTATCTAATTTTAGTTGACTTTGAACACACTCCGATGATACTTGTAATCATTTTTAGTTTTAGTATGACTGGTACTGACTGCTGATTGATTAATGACTTTGTGGCTGTCCTTTTTGTGTATTGAAGGCTTGTATTTTTGCCCTATCTTTCTTTTCCAATCTTAAAACTTGGCTAGGTTCATTCCATCATTCTTGTTCAGATTTTCTGAAACCTACTGGGTTATATGCTTCATCCAATCCCTGATTTTATAATCGTTCATATAACTATTCTTATAAAATCACCTCACTGTTGCATAAATTCTCCCTTCTCACGAACCTCTGCATATGCAACTTCCATCACTGTGTATATTATATATTCATATGTTTTATAGATTTATAAATTTTGGAAACTGTGCCTTATTTTCTATAATGAAATTCTGGGATGGGTCTGGGATGTGAGTGACTGAGAGTTTGTCCTACAGTTGTAAGAAGCCTGGGTTAGAGCCTCACATATCTGGCTTCCATGAGCATCACAAGAAATGGACCTGGGTCACTCATCCGCTCCAAACCAACCATGTACTTGCCCCTTAACAATGGCTTTATAAACAAAATTTAAAAAAATACTATAATGTTGGTTAACTTATTCTGTTGTTTTGTTTGTTTGTTTACAGATTTTTAAATGAGGCTCCATGCTCATTTAATTTAAGCTTTCATTTCAACTTCAGGATTTCTTCCTTGGCATTTTGATTTGCAATCTCTGAATATTTTTAATAAGTGAATACTACGTCAACTACTGATAGTATTTGTTAAGGGTCCATTTTACCTTCTGTCTTGAAATATAATCCATTTTTCATCTACATGAATTGATGGACCTTAAAAGCATTCATTTAAATGGAGGGAGAATGCAAATGATAAAAGCATATTGACAGAATATAGCTAAGGATTTGATAAAACTCAAACTAACAGCACTATTAAGTTTTTATTATTTAGTCGTGACATAAAAAATAAAAGAGAACAGAATATAGTCATCATTTTCTATAATGATTATAATCCAATCTTATCTATTTTTTATATTTGCCCAAACCAAATTGAATACAAAAGGCAACTACTGATTCCATCAATTAATATCAAAGTGCGTTAACTCAGCATACTCTTCAAACGATGCCAACAAATTCTAATTAAAATTTTCACATTGCATTAAATGGTTCTAGTCCTGTTGTCTGGTTCTACTCCTGAGAATGTACTCAAGAAAACTGGATTATGATGTTTAAAGGGAAATTAAAAGTTTTTCTTGTTAGGTTTATTTCTGATAACTCCTGAAATCAATCATCTGTTTCATTTGACAATAACTCAAATGTAAATAAGTGAAAAATAAATATGACATATTAAATGTTGATATTTTTTAGTTTGTATACAGAAAAAAAGAAAGATTTTACAATATAATTGTTTTCGAAATTATAGTCAGGTAAAACTAATTGTAGGATGAGAGAGAAAACTGATTTTTTTCTGACTTGAGGGTAGTAAAAACTTTTTAGGACACAAGCTTCCTTTCATAAGAGGTTTTGTTTTATGATCATTTTTGTACAATATTTTAAACGTGTGGATCAATTAAGCTTGTATTTTGTATAATTGTGCTGTTACAAAATTATCAGGAAAAAATAAAATATATAAATAAAATATAATATAAATAATATATAAATTATAAATATATAAATAATTAAATGTAAGGTAATACAGTTTTTATAAATAATGTTATTGGATATTTCTTTATCTTCTCTAAAGTATTATTCAGCATTCAAAGAATATCATATTAGTATCACATTGATTCCTTATTCCTTCATTTTATATGTTGCTAAATCCAAGAGTTTTGATCTATAAAGCAGAATAAATCACAGTCTATAAATAAAATTCTGTATTATAATTCTTTATATCAGATCAAATAGAAATTTTATTTTTCTACTAATAAATATATGGTAATGAATATTGCTCTTTTCATATTCTACTGTTCAAGAGTGAACATCTATTTTAAACTGAGCAAGCTTATTTTCTTTATCTGGAAAATTGATTTTCTTTATCTGGAATTATTTTCTTTATCTGGAAAATGATATTGATTGTTCAAATTGTATGAATTATAAGTCACAATGAATTAAACATGTCTATTCATTAAATGATAAACTGTTCTTAAAAAATAAATGAGTCTTGTATTGTTTAATATAGTCATTAAATATTTTAAGAAGAGTACTGAGAGTGAGTGAAAGTCCAAAACAAATACTTTGTGAGAATAAATGTATCCATATTTACTTAGTGCTTCATTTACAATCTTTAGTTATTTTAAATTTGAAACACATGCCCATTAATTAACTTTATACAAAACTAATTATAAATGAGTTGTGCAAAACAATAGACAGATTAAGTTTAAAAGAGCTTCTCTCCTTTGAGACTTAGAAGATCATTTAAGGGACCAGAAACACCTGAGACAATCTCTCTCAAAAGTAATAGTCATTTACAAGGAACATTATGAAAATGATGCATGAGTAGAAATGCAAAATGTCTCTCAAAAACCTGTAGCAAATTCATATTTAGAATAACCATTTAAAATACATGTAGTTAATTAGAAAAAGTAGAATAAAATTTATTGAACACAGAAAAATTGTAAAACATTGAGTTTCATATTATAATATTGAAAACAAAATATTTTGCAAATGTGCAAATAGCACAACCTTTTTGGTTGGTTTTTTTTTTTGTTTGTTTTTGTTTTTTGTTTTTGGGCCACACCCAGTGATGCTCAGGGGTTACCCGTGGCTATGTGCTCAGAAGTCGCTCCTGGCAGGCACGGGGGACCAAACCGTGATCCGTTCTAGGCAAGGCAGCAGGCACCTTACCTCCTGCGCCACCTCCCGGCTCCCTTTTTTGTTTGGTTTTAGCAACACCAAGCGACTCTCAGCAGTTACTCCTGGCTTTTCACTCAGAAATCACTCCTGGCAGGCTCAGAGGACCATATCAAATGCTGGAATCAAACCCAGGACTATCCTGGGTAGGTTGCCTAATGCTGTGCTATTTATTGTTCCAGCCCCAACACAACTATTTTTTAATAAATAACTTATTAACTAACACAACGTATTTTGCAATTTTGCAAATAACATAACTATTACTTCCATTCCCTTCATCATACAATTTATATTAGAAATATTCTTTTGATAAACATACTAAAATGGTTATGAAAATATTTAAATAATATAAATACATTTTTAAGATTATTTTATGCATGTAAGGAAATTACAACCCCCATATAAAGGAAATCCCCCGCCCCCCAGATTAGATTATGCTCAATTTCTCTCTAAAGTAAGAAATCTTTCTTCAGGTTTCTTAAATTCTATCATCTGTTTAGTGAACAGATTATAAGATGTGTTGAAAAGATGATTACTAGCTTTTGTATAAAACTCAACTTTGTGGGGCCTGAGAGATAGCCTGGAGATAGCCTTGCATGCAATAGGATGGTGGTTCGAATCCTGGAATCCCATATGGTCCTCTGAGCCTGCCAGAAGTGATTTCTGAGCATAGACCCAGGAGTGACCCTAAGTACTGACGGGTGTGACCCAAAAACCAAACCAAACCAAAAAAAACACAAAAACAACACCCCTCAACTTTGTGTTTCCCTTAATTTAAAATGATTGATTTAATCTTTATTCTTTTGGTCTTTTATTGTTAAACTTCAAAAATGATTGAGTCATAAGAGTAGAATATTACTTGAAGGTATTATTGCCTTTAAGAAAACTCACCCAAAGGTCTGGGAGTAATAGCTGAATGATCCAAGTTCATGTTTTACCTGAAGGAAGAACAAATTTAATCCTGGCCTACAATTGCCTCCTGATCATTCAATATGGAGTTCTCATTCCACCTTCATTACTCTTGATATTGGAGCAAAAAAAAAAATAAATGCCTCAGGAGAGTATTCCTCATTTCTGTCCATTTACAAGGCAATAAAAAAAGAAGTTTCTGTAAATGAAAGGGAGGTTTATCAGATATATATATATATATATATATATATATAAATACATGTATATATATAGTAGAATGTTTTGTGTGTTTCAGGTTTACAGTCTAGACCTTATACATGCTAAACATATTTAATAGAACTGAGTTATATTTCAGTTAATATGATAGAGGACCTTTGCTGTGATAGCAAAGCTGGTAGGGCATTTGTCTTGTATGTAGCCAACTAGTTTTTAATCTCTGGCATCCCATCTGGTCCCTGGAGTCTGCCAGGAGTAATTTTTGAGTGCAGAGCCAGGAGTATCCCAGGAGCAACACTGGGTGTGGTCCAAATATAAAAGAAAAATATGATGGAGTTTTGACCCCAACATCCTAAGTTTCAGCACAATGCTAATGGATTTTTGATATTTGTATGAACAATTTTGCATTGGTTTTATTATAGCAATATGTGTGTACTTAGACTATTAATAGAACCTGGAGATATTTACTTAATATTGGAATTTAACACTTTAAAGTTTTCTGACTAAAATGCTGAGATATCTGGGCCGTAGAGATAGCATGGAAGTAGGGTGTTTTGTCTTGCATGCAGAAAGATGGTGTTTTGAAACCCGGCAACCCATATGGTCCCCTAAGCCTGCCAGGAGCGATTTCTGAGCATAGAGCCAGGAATAACCCCTGAGCAGAACCCGTTTGACCTCCCGAAAAAATGCTGAGATATAATATAATTATATTTGTTAGTAAATTTCAGTCCAAATACATTAAAACAAGACTCTGGTTTCCTCTGGAATCTATCTGATGATAATATCTTAGTTTTTAATCTAAGAATGCAATTGATATATTTTGTGTATTGACTTTGTAGCTGGACACTCTGATGGATTATAGTCTATTGTAAATATTGACATGTCATCTTCAAAGTGATCACTATAATTCTTCTTTTAAAATTTGGACCCATTTGATTTGTTTTCTTGTTTTATTTGCTGCTTCCAGGATATTTTACTTTATATTGCATAAATTAGAGACAGTGGATATCCTTGCTTTGACCTAATCTAAAAGGGAACATTTTTAGTTTTACTATGAAGAATGATAGTATGAGCTTGTTGGAGATGGCTGTTATTATCTCGAGGAAGAGTTCTACCACTATTTTGTAGAGGGTTTTTAAAATTAATGAAAATTGGATCTTGTTAAAAGATTAGCCTGCATCAATTGCTATAGTTATATGATTTTTAGTTTTTTTCTTTTATTATAGAAGTGCCTTTTATTAATTGACTTTTACATGTTAAACTGTTTTATTTTTTGTTTATTTTGGGTTGGTTTGATTTTTTTGGGGGGTAGCACATCTGGTGGTGCTCAGAAAATTTCCATCTCTGGGATGAATTCCTCTTGATCCCATGTAAGATATGCATTTTATTTGCTTGTTTTGGGGCCATACCCAATGACGCACATGGGTTACTCCTGGCTTTCTACTCAGAAATTACTCCTGGCTTTGGGGGACCATATGGGCTGTTGGTGATTGTATCCGGGTCTGTCCTAGGTCAGCTGCTTACAAAGCAAGTGCCCAATGACTGTGCTCTCTCTGGCATTTTTATATGCTATTATATGCAGATATAACAAGATATGCATTTTTTATATGCTGTTGGATTCAGTAGACTAAAATTCTGTTAAGGATTCATTAAGATACTGAACTAAAATATATTTTCTGTTTGTTCTTAGTCTCTATTGTGTATCGGTGTGTTAGCTTTATGTATTGTGTATTGGCTTTATGTATTCTGTATTAGCTCAATTTAAGGTCTTAGGAATGATTCCTGTGACTGATATTTTAGTAGAGCTTCAGGTGCAAAGGTAGCAAATCTTTAATTGTTTTATAGATCTCACCAATAAATCTATCTGAACTAGGACTTTTGTAATTGGGAAGATTCTTAAATATTGCTCAATTTCCTTATTGGTATTTAACTTTATCTAAGCTTCTATTGTTTCTTTGTTCAAATTTGGGATATTAATTCCCAATGATCTATGATCTGATCTGATTTGCTATTTTTTGAACAAGCTATCACTAATTTTAGTAGATTAGATCCGTTCATCTAAAATATTCTGTGTTCTTAAAATGATATTTCAGTGTATATGTATGTGAATATACAATATTCCCAATTATATAGAGGGCTATTACAGAGTTATTTGAGAAATCTATCCAAATCAACAACCCTTAGATTTGGTGTGCTTGGGAAGCAGTTTCTTAAGTCCAATGTACCCAGCAAGAAATCATGACTAGGGCAAAAAGATGGGAAGACCAAGAAATCCTATGATACACTTATTATCATTAGTAGGTTAAAATAACAATTTTGAACTGTTCTTATAAAAACCATTTATTTTAAACTGTGTATTCAAAACTACACAAATTTACATTCTTTTAAATTAAACAAATGTCTACAAATATACAAAATAGTGGCATGATGTTTTTAGCAAGAATTTTAATCTTAGGAGTCATCATTCCAATTTCCTAACAGTAAAACATGTTTTTGCAAAGCTATGTATAATGCTTTAAATAATGAACAAAGACATTTTTAAATCTGAATGTGTTATTATGTATTTTAAAATCTTTAACAATATATTCTTACTTGTGCAAAATGCTACCATTTAATAAAGGTCAAACAGCTTTCTTCGTTAATGACAAGCAACATTAACATGATTTCAGTTAATTTAACACAATTAAGTGAGTATAATTGAATATTATTTATTTAACAGGATTAAAATTGACAATCACTACAATGCAGACTATAATCAAAAGGTTTCTTTCTCTGAAAAATAAAACGTGCATCTAAAAATTAAAAGAGACTTGGAAGAATATATTTTTTGAATTTTTTTGTCTTTGGTTTTATGCCTGGATATGCTGAAAGCTTACTCTTGGTTCTGGTTCAGGAATCTCTTTTAATGGTGAAATGGCTACCATGTGGTAATCTGTGTATAATGAGATTAGTATAGCACCTTAATACCTGTAATTCCTATTCCAAATTTGTATTGATCTTAAGTCTTGTTCCAAAGCTTGTTACTATGCAATATGTACTATCCACAATCAAAATTAAAATGAGTTGTTTATAAATTGTTGATATTCTTTATCAACATTCAGCATTAATGGAGTTTTTTAAACATCTGGTTTAATTTAGGCCTTTAAAATTGCATTCTTCAAAGATGTAAACCTCATAAAATTTTGATAAGGAGAAATTTATCACTAATTTATTATTGAAAGAGCAGTAGTCGATCACATATGACTTAAAGCAATATTTTCTAATCAGAAGTAAAATTTTATTTAAATTTTTTTCAAAAAATACTCATTCTCTTTGCCCTTTATATATTCTGATATAGATGACTAAATTCTCATGAAAACTTTGCCTAGATATATTAAATCAAGATACCATTTTCTTAGATTGTTCCTTAATTTCAACTTTAAATTGTATGCATTTTTATAGTCTTTTTTTTATAAAGATAGCAAGTGCATCTACAAAATAGACACTTGTATGATTTTGGGTTTTGACATTTCTGCACTTCTTTCGAACTACATGTAGTAATCCGAATATGTAAAATTTGATAAACTTAAACTAGTCTTAATCAATTCAAAGTTTTGCTGACGTACAGAAGAAAAAAGAGAAGTATGGGTTTTATCAAAAATAAAAACATTATATCCAAGATAAATTTACAGAGGAACATTTATTATTAATTAATGTCTTACTAAGTTATTCAGTTTAGTCACATTCTATTATCTTCATAATGATTATAAGACAAGTCCAAAGCAATAGAAGCAGATAGACAGATAGGCAGTGGGGTTTTATGATTCATTTCTACTTTAAAAAAATTCACAAATGTGACTCTTTGTGACTCAGAAGAGCCATTTACACCTCAAGTAAATGAGCCCACAGGGAAAGAGAATCAACCAGGACAAGGGGAGGGTTCTTTAGCTATCTCAGTTGGTCCTTGCCAAATCACACAGTTCCAAGAAACTGAAGCAGACAGAAAATAATCAAAATTTTGTGACTCATTTCTATTCTTCAAAGAATCACAAATATGACTCTTGGAAACTCAAAAGAGCCATTTGTACCACAGGTAAATGTGTCTCAGGAGAAAGACCATGAGGGGCAGTATTTCAGCTAACCGCTAGTAACAAGAAACTGAGGTAGAAAGATATACCAGATGTTGGGTCCTCTTTGTGACTCATAAAAGACATTTTAATCTCAGGTCAGTGTGCCATGAGAAGAAGGTGGCTGCTTTTTTTGCTCTGTAGCTGTGCATTTTTTTTTCAAGTCAATTAGACATATATCAACACAGAATAAAAACAAAACCCCACTGAAAGAGTCACAATAGGAAAATAATACAGAACTCCATCATAATAGTGACTAAGATGGTAGTTCTAAAGATCCAAACAGTATCAGCTCCTTTTATAAATTATCTGATAATAACTTTAGAGAGAAAACTTTAACGATATTTAAGAAACTCAAAATAATCATGGAAAATATAATTTATTATCCTCAAGAGGAAGGGTTTTTCTTTTTGTTTGTTTTTTCTAGAAGATACCCTCTCTGGAATGGTGGCATAAAATGTAAAGCAACAAAATAGTTCTCAATTTACAGAACACACTTAAGAACAATTGTACACTTAATTTTAAAATACCACTGTGAAAATATTAGTTTTCTGTTATTTCCAAGGTTTAATTTTCTAAGAGCACTGTAACTTGAGTCAGGAGCATAAAAGTTTCTTTTTCCATAGGTTTTTCTAAACAAAAATAGTAGAATGTTTCTGCAGAAATACTTAATTTGGAAACAATTTGCTAGACATTCTTACACCTAATAGGACAAGTTGTATTGTATGATACTTATTAAAGATCTCTAATAACTGTTTGTCTCAAACATTAAATAATATCAATAAATTTCTAATGGCTTTTGGATATGCATAATCAAGTAACATTGCACATGGAAAACATTCCCAAAGATTACCATGAGTCATTAAGAATCTTACACTTATAGGTAAAGCTACCTTAAGACCAATATTAAATTTGCTACCTGGTGACAAAATTGACATGGAATATAGTTACCATAACAATGTTATGCATTTTTCCAAACTGAGCAGACTAATCAACAATGTGGTCTGAAAAAGTTAATCATAGTAATTTGCAACAATTTAAGCTACTAGAGTTAAAGCTAGCTCTTTGTTGGAACGTTTAACTCATTTAGTCCTCTGGAGGGAATTGGCCTCTGTAAATACAAGGAAGTGATTAGGGAGAGGGACCCACAGTGGGAAGAAATGGAAACTGAGTGGAAGACAAAGACAAAAATGAAAGAATGGGGGTCAAGGGGCCAAGAAGTCTCAGGTGCATTTTTAGTGTTAAAAAAAGCGCATTACTAACCAAGAGAAAGGCAACAATAATAAAATCAAGAGACTCAAACTTTTTTTTTTTCTTTTTGGGCCACACCCGGTGATGATGCTCAGGGATTACTCCTAGCTCCATGCTCAGAAAAATCTCCTGGCTTAGGGGACCATATGGGATGCTGGGGAATCGAACTGAGATCCATCCTAGGTTAGTGAGTGCAAGGCAAATGCCCTACTGCTTGCACCACCACTCTGGCCCCAAGAGACCTGAACTTTAATAATCAAAACTTAAAATAGTCCTGTTAAATTGACAGGCTGAGGGTCAAGAGGATGGGATGCACCTGGGAACATTTTTATAGGGAGGTCAAGATTGGTTGTGGGACTGGCTCTGATTTCATTGTATGTCTGTAACTCAACTCTGAAGGAAGAAGAAGAAAAGAAGAAGAAAAGTGCCAGTGATGATGGGTCCCAGGCCAGTTCATTACCAGACCTGGAAAGAATGAATTAACCTAAGGCTGGACAGCAAATGTCAAGTACATATAGAATAAACTCATAGGAAGCAAACTAGGAGAGATATTTTTTAAGTGAAATTGGATGTAAAATCACCCCTTGCACCTTTTCTCCAAACTCAGATCATCAAGTTGGAATCAGGATCATGCATGGTATAATCCAAATCAAACTGAGCGTAAAACATGTGTAGTTTGGTAGTCTTGTACCTCAGATGGAGAACAAGCTGCTTGCTCTAAGTGACTTTTTTAATAATATAATTTTATTTTGATCATAGTATCTTACATATTGTTGACAATAATATTTTAGGTACATATTAACATAAAATCAGGGGGATTCTCATCACCAATTTGTCCTCCCTACACCTCCAATCCCGTCCTACCTCCCATAACCTCTTCCCTCATCCCCGGGGTTGCTAGAATACGTGGTCCCCTCTGTGCCTAGCTTACTACTTAGTGGTCTTACACCTATTTGATCTTGGTACCTCCCTTATTTCCCCCCCTCTAACTGGGAGGCGGGACTAGATAGGTCAAGTTACGTAGTTTTGTTTGAAGAAAAGTAATAAACTGGGGCAAAAATCAAATATGCTGAAAATGAGTAGAGACCTTCTAGCAGCTCTCAATGTAGGTTTGAGAGATGAAGGGGAAAAAGAGGTGAAACACCCCAACAGTACAAAAAGAAATGTCAAATAAAATATCCAATGAACACTCCAACAATAAAGATAAGCACCACATAAAAGTCATGATCTTGAGATAAAAAACAATGGTAGAGCACATAAAAAAGGAAAAGAAAAGAAGAAAATAAAGAAATAAATATAAATGGAGACAACAATTTCAGTAACCTCACCAAAACAAAGAAATAGACAAAAGCTAGATAGATTAAAACAAAAAAAAAGAAAAAATTTTTTTGTTCTTTGTTGCCTTTTTTTTTTTCCATCCTGCACAGGCACAGTAAATATTGGGTTCATTCTAAAAGGAATTCCCTTGGCCTAAGAGATACAGGGTTTCTCCACCCTTGGAATATATTGTCATGGGATTAACTATAGACTCCACTCAGGTTCATTTACTCTCCCCTTGGTGCTTTTGTGGTATTTGGAAGACTTCTGCTCTATCCTGGGTATAAAATCAGACCTCTGTGTCTAGAGATCTTCGTATCTGAACAGCCCAGGGAGTGGAATTTATGATGAAGTCTTTCTTTGTGATTCTAGAAATTCTGTTATCCCAGTGTCATTTTAATCTGTCCTCTATTTTTGGTGGACATGGTCTTTGGGCTGATCTTCGGATGGAGCCTAGGATAGCATCTTTCTTTATATTTCCAGAAGGCCCATTCTGTTGCAATTGTCTCAGTCAGAACTTTGGAACTGGAAATCCTGAGTGTTGTGCAGGTCGTAGATCAAACCCTAGACTAGGGCTTTTTTATTGGTCCCAGGATACATATAGTCCAGTCACGGTTCAATCAGTCAGTCATCTGTAAATCATGATCTTGGCATTTGGACAGACCGAAGGTTGACAAGTCTTCTCAATTTGTCTTATAGTCAGCTGGTGGGGTAGGATAACCTGTTCTTAGGTCAGGTTGTTCCCATTTTCCTCGTTGGCAGGATATCATATTAGTAATGGCACTTGTTGGTGTCCCAGCAGTATTAAGGATGTCCCAAATGGGATTTTTTTCCTGTAGCTCTTGTGAAGAGCTGTGACCTAATGTGGACTATTACCTGAAACCGGACTTAGCTCTAAAAGTATCCCCAAAGCAAGAACTCTTCCTGAGACCTCCCTACCGCAAATATATTGCCAATCTCAAGAAGGTCAAGGTGTGTGATGAAAAAGCGCCTGGGAACCCAAACAACATGAGAAAATCTCTAAAGACAATGGGGAAACCTATACTTCCATCATAAATATAAGACCTGTATTACACTACCTCTTTAACTGCTTTTCCCCAAATTTAAGGTAGTATACTGTATCACTTTGTTCCTTTAATCACTTTGTTATTTCATTTTTTTTAAAAAATCCTTTTTCTTTTTTTATATATGTGAACACATATATATATATATATTTTAATAATATAGTTTTTATTTTAAACATATTGGGTTACATATCGTTGGCAATCATATTTTAGGTACAAATTAACATAAAATCAGGGGAACTCCCATCACTAAAAAGTCCTTGGTCCGCCTCGGTTCCCATCCTACTTTCTATATCCTCTCCCCTACCCCCCCCAGGGGGTTGCTATTTTTATTTATATTTTTATCTTTTTTGGGCGTGCGAGCTGTTTCTGTTTTCTTCTCTTTATACCCCCAAATGCACCGGCAATATAATGTAGCACCATTTCCTCCTGCAAAGACACACTAAAAAAGGGGGAAATCTTACGTATAAAAACAAGCTCGTATCTACTAGGGATAAGAATTCATATTTGTTTACAATACAGGGGCATCTCCTACCTTGAAAACATGTCATGTGAACCCAATTTAGACTCCAGGTGATTAGACATGATACATCCAGCCTTGAACCCTGGATCCCAAACGTAGAACTGACACAGCTCTTCACAACAACTAAGTGACTTTTTTTATTGAGTACAGAAACCCCGAGGTGGGGTAAGTAAGAACAGATAGATAAGGTTATCCTGACACAGTCCCATCCAGGTCTACAAGTAAAACAGTCTCTGTTTTGGGGTAAATCCAAGTTTTTTGTTTTGTTTTGTTTTTGTTTTTGTTTTTGTTTTTGGGTCACACCTGGCAGTGCTCAGTGGTTACTACTGGCTCCATGCTCAGAAATTGCTCCTGGCAGGCACAGGGGACCATATGAGGCACCGGGATTCGAACTGATGACCTTTTTGCATTTTGCATGAAAGGCAAACGCCTTACCTCCATGCCATCTCCTGGGCCCCAATCCAAGTTTTAAACAATCATTAAAAAGGAACGAGGGATGATCTTTGTTTTAGGTAAAATAAGGTATAACCTAACAGTAGGATACTTAAAATACGCTCAGGCGATAAATGAGATTCAAAGGAGTTCTGCCACTCAGACTTCAGGTGATATTTGTGTACATTCATTGTTTTAGTGGCTTATTTATAGTGCGGGCTCTGCTTTCAGGAAGCCAGCTACTATAGTTCCCTATAAGAGCTCATCTCCTCCATCCAGGGGTGGCTTTCCCTAGGGTTGCCTGTTGAGGATCCTTTCTGGGGCCTGGTGAAAATCTGTTCTACAGGGGCCTTAGCTGACCATACTTGGTGAAATCTTTACTCTGTTTTCCCACAACCAGCTACAGGAATAATTAATTTTTAGGCTGATTGCAAGTTTCCACATTCAAACTCATGTGTTTCTGTCATGTAAACTTAAGAATATCCTCATACCTTAGTGAAAAATATAGGTTTTTGATAAATTATCTAGACATTTGGTCACCTTAATTTCGTCTATTACATAGTAAATGTATTCTATTATTTTTGGTAAATGAGAATAGCTACAATATTAACATGAGTAAATGCCTCAAAATAATGGATAGTTGACAATAATTGTTCCATTGTAATACATGAATCAGTAAATCTTTCAACTTCAAGTTACACTTCCTCTAAATTTGATCTTCCATTAAAATCATTTGAAAAATATTCATAAAATTATAATGCCAATTATTCACTAGTTCCAGGGAATGTTACATGGATTTTGCTCCATTTATTTTACATATGTTGCTTATACAAAATTGTAAAAATGGAAATTATGTTCTCCTTTCTTCACAGTCTTTTTGGTATCTTCTTCATTCTATACTATCTGTAATTGTCTTGATTACCCAAAGGTAATACCATCTAATAATGGATTTAATAAAAATTATTCAGGTCAGATGTTGAATGCTTACTATGATTATATAATTTCCTTGGGGTATTACTTGATATGTTAGAAAGCTGTCAAGTTGACCGTATGTATTCTTCTGAGAGAATATATACATGAGAAAAATTTAAATTACGCAAGAGAGAATTTTCAAACCCGAGTGGATATTAGGAGTTTAGCACGTTAAGTCTAACTCTTAATGCTGTAGGCTCTGACCTCTTAGTATTCTGTAACTGAATAAATGTGGGAGTCATTTTCAAGAAAATTCTTTCTAATTTATTTTTAGCAAAAATTTTAATTATACAACTATTTTACAAAATGCATTTAGATTCACAGGAAATTTTTCAGGCAAAAGGATTGCAGGCAAAAATATTTAAGAAATTCTGGTCAAAAGTACAACACAGGCAACAATGCTAAAATTACTTCAGGCTAATTACACATTTTATTTTGAATTAACTTTTGACCTTTGCACATTCACAATTCATAATTAAGAGCTTAGGAAATTATGAAGCGTTTAGTACATAAATCTGCATGTACTCAACTTGTATTGGATTCCAAGAACCAACTATACCCAAATATTTCTAAGTGGAACCCCATAGAACCTGAAGCACCAAAGGATGTGATCTAGGTAATCCTTGGCATTACAGGGCCTGTACCAGTCACAGGAAAATGGATTAAAATAATGGGTTAGAATCACTGAAGCCTTCTAAAATACAAAATAAAACAAAAGAGAAGTTAATGCTTATCTTTTATAGAAGCAATGAAAATTCTTCAAAGATTCTAATTCAGTAAGTGCAGTATCGGCTCATGAGTAAAGCTAAGATTGGAGATATCTGATCAAATCATATGTTTGAAAATAGGTTCATTCTAAATAAATTTAAAACTAATGTGTTCAACTGATTCCTTTAATATAATGGCACTTAATATGAATTTATAAAATATACTGCATGTTAATTATATTTGTATATGCATTCAAAGTTAAATTAATAATAATAATAATAAGCAAAGGGAGGGTCATCTTTCATCTAAAATAGTATGTATCTGGTCAACTAAGTGAAGGATTCTTTACAAATGGCATTGTTATTGTATTATTACAGAGAAATCGATTCATCAAACAGTTTAATATATATATCTTTTAAATCATCTTTTATAACTTTTTTTGTTTCTGAGTGCTCCTAGGATCGAATCAAGGGCCTCAGACATGCCAAACAATTACATTAACAGTGAGCTATATCCTCAATCATTGAAATAATTTTTATAATCTCTTTATTTAAACACCTTGGTTACAAACATGATTGTAGTTGTGTTTCAGTATTAAAAAAATAACCTCTCCTTCACCATGCAACATTCTTACCACCAAAGTCCCCCATTTTTCCATCTCCTCTTCTTCCACCCCTGCCTGTATTTGAGACAGGTATTCAACTTCCCTCATTCATTAACATTGTTATGGTACTTATTCGTGTAGTTATTTCTCTAACTACACTCACCACTCTTTGTGATAAGCTTCATATTGTGAACCATAATAATGCGAAATACATTTTTTAAATAAATGGTATGGGATTAGATATGGTTCTACTGAGAAAGCATACTGAGGAATAAATGTAAATTAAGTAAACTTGAAATTGCTTTTGTGTTCCTTGGACATATAATTGTACATTTTTCATAGTCAATGCACTTATAGAAAAGCTAAGTATGCATTTAGTAGAGATTATTATGTATTAAAATATGTACATTTACCATTCTACCATTTAATTCAAGATCTTATGGAAACCTGTAAATTAGACTACAGTAATTTTATATAGTTTTGTGTTCTTATCAATGTTGCCAAAAGAAGAAAAAAATGTCACACTTTGGCTAACAGAGTGCATACTGAGTATAGAAAATTGTAGTTGTTTAGGAAGTGTTTAATTTTTATAACATTCCAGAGTACCTACTTCCACAAGATGCAAGCAATCTTTATTTGTTTTAATTCACCTTCTTGGTTGAGTATCTTTGCATTATTCAAGAATTCAGTTTGTTCTCACTACTCATCTGTATCATACTCACTATTTTTTGCAATGAGAGAAATTTGAAAACAGGTGTTTTAAAATGCTGCTATTTTCCATTTGGCTAGCAAAGGGAAACAATGCAAACAGCCATTTCCCTCAGTTTAGGATCTGCAACAGAAAGAAAGTGCCATAATATAAGCAATCACTCAGAGAGAAAATAACGTGTATTCCCTCTTCTGGCAAATCTTTAAGGTATTGAAAGGTGATGATTGGATTGTGAGACTTGCCTTATAAAAAAGAAATATTCAGAATTCAGTATAATGGATCTAGGGAATAAGAAACAGGTGGCTAACCATATACAAAGACATATGTAACACTAAAATGTGTAATCTTAGATAGATACTTTTCATAGGCATAGAACCATTGTACTATTATCCTTTTAATATTAATTAATAAAAGAAGCCCAGAACCATTGATTATTTTTTGTCACCAGCACAGTTTCACTGTTTGAATACCAAATATTAACTAGGGTTTCTTTTATTTTTGTTTTGGGTTTTGGGTCACACCCAGCAGTGCTCAGTGAGTTACTCCTAGCTCTGAGCTCAGAAATCACCCCTCACAGGCTCAGGGGATGATTTGGGATGCCAGGAATTGAACCACTGTCTGTCCTGGGTTGGCTGCTTGCAAGGCAAATGCCCTACTGCTATGCTATGTCTCTGGCACCCCAACTAAGTTTTTTAACCCATTTCCTTTCCAGTTTTGCATTCTAATATTTATCTTGAAATGTTTTCCTCATCATACTTGAAATGTAACTCTTACATACGGTATCCTCTAAAGCTATCTCATATTCTGTCAGCTTTTGTTCTTTGTTGTTGTTGTTGTTGTTGTTGTTTTGGGGGCCACACTCAGTGACACTCAGGGGTTACTTCTGATCATGTGCTCAGAAATCACTCCTGGCAGGCTAGGGGGACCGTATGGGATGCTGGGAATCAAACCACCATCAGTCCTTGGTCAGCTGCATGCAAGCAAACGTCCTACTGCTGTGCTATCTTTCGGGCCCATCTTTTTTACTTTTTATTTTTCCTAAAGCCCATTGTTTCTGTTGTGGGTGTGTTTGAGTGTATGTGTATGTATGCATAATTCTATTTTATGATCTTTATTTTAACTTTCACAGATATGTAATTATCTAATTTATGTTATATAATTTGTGGGGAAAGTGATTCATGCTCAGGGGTTATTTGTTCTGTTTCAGAAATCACTCCTAGCAGTGCCTGGAACACAATATTCTCCTAGCAGTGCCTGGAACACAATATGTGGGGCCAGAGAAAGAGAAATTCTACAAATTTCAGTGTGAATGTCTTTCTTAGAGAAATGTCTATCAAATGTCCTTCCTATCTGATCTTTAGGTTGTTTCCTTTTTTATTATGAACTTGCATAATCTCTTTATATATTTAGAATAACCAATATTTTCAAATATATAATAGGCAATAAATATCCTCCCAATTGCTCATTGCCTCAATGGGTAATGATTGTACCTATACATTTTAGAGCTTTTTAATGGCATGTATATTATTTGTTTATTAGTACTTTTGTTTCTTTTCAGAATAAAGTTGATGAAGTTCATCATTTCAGTTGATGAAGTTAACATGAAAATCTTTTGATGTTAAATCTCAGGTGATTTTTACATAACAATTTTATAAATTTTGAGTTACATTTTGGGTGTGAAGTACATTATAATGGAAAACCTAAAACTCCACCATTTCAACCCCCCGCCCAATATGCAAAGAACAATGTGTAAACTACAAAGGCTTATTTTGTTGTGGATAGGGAAATTTGCATAGATAAGTCTCTGAGCCCATCAGAGATGGTAGATGAGGACCTAAAGCCAACATTTAATGTTTTAACTAAATAAATAAAGGGGGAATTGTCCTGTGAAATTAAGTAATCAATAGATGAAAAATTCAACCAAATCAAATAAAGAATCTTTCTGAAGATGAGAGAATACATTAAAATGGAATTAAAGGAACTAAGCACCACACTAGCAAACCATAGTAGCAGAATGGTGCAGGTTGAGAACCATATTGTAGCCAAATTACAAGAAAGAATTGATAAGAAAAGTTAAAAAAGAAAAGACATACTTATCAATGAATGCAGAGAAAGCATTTGACAAGGTCCAACAAGATCTAACAACAATCATCATTAAAACCCTCAGGATCACAGAGGTGGTGCAAGAGTTAGGGCATCTGCCTTGTATGCACAAACCTAGGATGCACTGCAGTTTGAACGCCCAGTGTCCCAAACCAGGAGCTATTTATGAATGCATAGCCAGGAGTAACCCCTGAGCACCCAAACCCCCCTCAAAAAAAGAGTAGGAAATTAGGAGTGGAAAAATAAATTCTCAAGATATTAACAGGGGCCTGGGAGATAGCATGGAGGTAAGGCGCTTGCCTTTCATGCAAAAGGTCATCAGTTCGAATCCCAGTGTCCCATATGGTCCCCCGTGCCTGCCAGGAGCAATTTCTGAGCATGGAACCAGGAGTAACCCCTGAGCACTGCCGGGTGTGACCCAAAAACCAAAAAATAAATAAATAAATAAATAAAAATTAAAAAAAGAAAGATATTAACAGCTATCTATAAAAATACCATACCCTGCCTTACTTCCATGCTATCTCCCGGGCCCCCCAATAATTTACTTAATGTGAAAAACTGAAAGAATTCAATGAGATCTGGCACATGGCAAGGATATTTATACTCTCCACTCTTATTCAACATGGCATTAGACATCCTAGAAATAATGATCATCAGGGAAGAGAAGAAACCCAAATTTACCCAAATTAGTAAAGAGGATGTCACTATTCTCAATTTTAAGATTACATAAAGTTTTACAATGAAAGCCCGTAACATTCCACATAAAAGAAGTGTGTTTGTTTAAGAAAAATAAACCAATATAGCAAAGTGTCCAGCTACAAATTCAATACAGAAAAGACAGATGCAGTCCTTTATACCAATAATGACTCATAGAAGGAGATCAAAGAGTCGATACATTTATAATAGTATCCAAAACTATGAAGTAACTAAGAATTAACCTAACAAAATAGGTTAAATTGCTATACCATGAAAATTTAAAAACACTTAGAAATTTGAAGAAGACCTAAGAAACTAAAAAAAATATTATGCTCATTAATTATAAGAATCAATATTATCAAAATGACTGTCTTACTTAAATCACTACATAGATTCATTGAAATCCTTATCGAAATTCAGAAAATATTCTTCATTGATTTAGAACATTCAATCATAAAGAGAGTTGATTCATTAAGCATTCAGGATAATATGGTCAAGTAATCTTTGAACATGAAATGGAATAAAGACAGTCTCTTCAACAAATGCTATTGGGACAATTGGATAACTCTATGTGTAAGAAATTAAAGATTTATTTATATATCACTCTTTTCATGAAACTCAATTAACAGTGCTCAAAGACCTTGAGATCAGACCTGAATCTATAAAGTGCATTGAAGAAAACATAAAAAGAACACTCCTTGACTTAGATCTCAAGGGAGTCCTTAAATATAGGATGCCAATGGCAAGGGATACAGAATCAAATCTGAATAAATGGGACTATATCAAATTAAAAATGATTTTTTATGGCAAATAAAAAACATGGGCTAAAACTCATATATAGCTTATTGACTATATTTGAGAGAAAATATTTGCTCTCAACTTGTCAGATAAATGTTTGATATCTTAAATATACAAGAAACTTACAAGGATTCACCCCACAAAGCAAAACAAAACAAAACAAAACATTAAACATGGGGAGAGGAAATGAACAGACACTTCTCAAAAGAAGACTAACAGATGGTCAACAGGCACATGAAAAAAATGCTCATCATCACTTATTAAGAAAATTAAAATTAAGACAATGGGATATCATTTTACATGTGAGGATGGCGCAGATCATAAATATTGTGAACTATTTGTGTTGGCAGGGATCTGGTGAAAAGGAAACTCATTTACTGTGTTGAGAATGCTGTGTGATTCAAACTATAGGAAACAGTATGGAGGGTTTTCAGCTAGCTCATATCAAAATGAATTCTAACCCAGCAATACCGATTTGAAGTACCTATCCCTGGGACATAAACATACACTCATATATAAATACACTCATAAACATACACTCATTGAGCTTTAACTAGAATATCTATGAGTTGCAATCAATATAAATGTCAGACAACAGAGAAGTGGATCATGAAGATGAGGTAGATATATACAGTGAAATACTAAATAACTGCAATGAGTGATGCACTACACCAATTTGCGCAACATGGATTGAACTGGATGGTATTAGGTTAAATGAAGTAAGCAAGAAGAAGAGGGATGATATGTGGTATTTATAATGACTGCATAAAGAAATAAAGTGTTTTATTATGGGTTTTTTTTTTTTTTTTGCGTATGTGAACATTTCAGGTTCTGGAATATAGGGAGAAGGAAAAAAAATTGAGTGAAGGAGGAGAAATACAAATATCGAAGAACATGGGACAGAGTCCAAATCATCTCAGTCTCAGTTGTTTCACTGCTGTTAATAAATACACAAGTATTCAAGCCAGAGCCAACAACAATGAAATAATAATACCCAAACTTTAACTATCAAAATTATAGATGAGCATAACCCTGGCAGCTGGGAGTGGGGGATGGTGTCATGGTATGCAATTTGGAAAGATTATGGAGTGAAATTGACTTTGGTGGTGGATTGTACTGAAATTTTTTTATGTCTAAAACCCAACTATAAATAATATTGTAAATCACAATACTTTTTTATTTGTAAGTAACTTGATGAAAAATTTAAAAATTTTACATAAAATTATTTACTAATAAAGTTTAAAATATTTTGGACTTAGAGAATTGCATTACCAGAATTAATATTATTCTTTAAAGTCTGTGTCCAATAATAATTGTAGTAAAAGTTAAAATAAGATTTTATTAATTTCATTATTCCATACTTTGTGTTTTTCTTTTACTTTTTAATATTTTTATTTAAGCACCATGATTATTAGCATAATTGTAGTTGGGTTTCAGTCATAAACGTAATATCCATCTTCACCTGCACAGCATTCCCACCATCAATGATTTTCTCCATCCTCCCCCATCCCTAACTGCATTTGAGACAGGCATTCTACTCCTCTCACTCATTATTATTGTCATGATAGTTGTTAGTGGAGTTATTTTTCTAAATACACTCACCACTTTTTGTGGTGAGTTTCATATTATGAGCCAGTCCTACTGGCCCTCATCCTTATTTTCTCTAGGCATTATTACAATCATGTCTTTTTTTTTAAAACCTGGAGAGATAGCATGGGAGTAGGAATTTGCTTTGCATGCAGAAAGATGGTGGTTCAAATCCAGGCATCACATATGGTCCCCCAAGCCTGCCAGAAGTGATATCTGAGTGTAGAGCCAGAAGTAACCCCTGAGCACAGCCTGGTGTGACCCCAAAACAAACAAGCAAAAAAAACATAGATGAGTGAGACTATTCTATTCTGTATCTATCTCCCTCCCTCTGACTTATTTCACTCAGTGGAATAGATTCCATGTACATCCACGTATAGGAAATTTTCATGACTTCATCTGACCTGACAACTGCATAGTATTCCATTGTGTATATATACCATTGGTTTTTTGTTTGTTTGTTTGTTTTAGCAATTCATCTGTTAAAGGGCATCTAGACTGTTTTCAGAGTCTGGCTATTATAAATACTGCAATGAACATAGGTGTGAGGAAGGGATTTTTGCATTGTATTTTTGTGTTCTTAGAGTATGTCCCTAGGACTGGTATAGCTGGATCATATGGGAAGTCAGTTTCCAGTGTTTTGAGGAATCTCCATATTGTTTTCCATAGAGGCTTTACTACAAGCCATTCCCATCAGCAGTGAATAAGAGTTTCTTTCTCTCCACATCCCTGCCAGCAGGGATGTGTTCTTTGTGATGTGTGCAGTCTCTGTGGCAGGAGATGTTACCTCACAGTTGTTTTGATTCATAAATTCTGATGATTAGTGATGTGGAACACTTTTTCATGTTCCTTTTGGTCATTTATATTTCTTCTTTGACAAAGTATCTATTTATTACTTCTCCCCATTTTTGCTGGGGTTAGATGTCTTTTCTATTTAAATTCTGTCGATACCTTGTATATTTTTGATATTAGCCCTTATCTGATGGGTCTGGGTGAATAGCTTCTCCCATTCTGTGGGTGGGTTTTGAATATTAGGCATTATTTCCTTTGTGGTCCAGAAGCTTCTCAGCTTAGTATAGTCCTTTCTGTTTGTCTCTGTTTCCATGAATTTGGAGAGTGCTCCTTTAAGATGCATTTGGTTTCAATATTATAGACAGTTTTTCCTACATGTTATTCTATATACCTTAGGCTTTCTGTCATGATATCAAGGCCTTTAATTCATTTGAATTTGACCTTTGTGAATGGTGTTAGATGGGGGTCTGAGTTCATATTTTTGCATGTGGCTAACCATTTGTGCCAACAGCACATTGTTAAAGAGGCTTTCCTTGCTCCATTTTGAATTTCTTGTTCCTTTATCAAACATCAATTGATTGTATCTCTGGAGAACATTCTGTGAATACTCAAGCCTATTTCACTAATCTTAGGTCTGTCTTTATTCAAATGCCATGCTGTTTTAATACGATTGCTTTGTAATGCAATTTAAAATTGGGAAAACTAATGACTCTCAAAATTGTTAAGTTAATTATTCAACCTAAATAATATTTATTCTATAATTCATTAGATAAACAGGGCAATCTAATAAAAGCATGGATAGTTGATGAAATAAATGTTGTTATAAAATGCAAGTTGGTGGAGACAAATCTTACAAATTCAATGTCTTCCTAGTTAACATAATTCACTTACATATATTACTAGTTTTTATGAAATTGTATTGAGTGTTAAAAGAGCCAATTTAAAATATATAATTCTACAAACTCAGAACAAATGTCTATCCTTTTTTTCTTGTTTAATTTATGTCATGTTTACTAATATTATGTTCAATATTTATTACATTGTAAATGAACAAATCTGGGGTGATGAGAACTCCTTAACATGACTTTCTTTTAAACTTTTTTTGTAAATTAAAAGATTGAACTGGGTGATAGAGTAGATTACATATTATATTGCTCTAATTTGTGCAGTGCCCCAGTGCATATATGATTTTTCTTTCAGAGCCTGAATATACTTTCAATACTTATCAAAACAGGACAATTTAAAACATGGGTATGCATAATTCTTTTTTTAATATATTTTATTTAAACACCTTGATTACATACATGATTGTGTTTGGGTTTCAGTCATGTAAAGAACACCACCCATCACCAGTGCAATGTTCCCATCACCATTGTCCCAAATCTCCCTCCTCCCCACCCAACCCCTGCCTGTACTCTAGACAGGCTCTCTATTTACAAATATCTATCTTTGACTCTATAAAGTGAATTTTCCATTTTTTGTCAACAGTGTGCTAGGTAAAAGGATTCTTAATGTGAAAACCTTGCAAATTATTATAGTGTTGTCTATGGAATATTACATATATCGTATATACTACACATTCATTTTTCATGAACACATATATGCACACACAAACATTTTCAAACAAAGTGAATGAATCAAAACTACAAATTCTTGTTTTTATTGTTTTTTGGGCCACAACTAGGGCACTCAGAGGTTATGACTGACTCTGTGCTCAGAAATCACTCATGGCTGGCTAGGGGGATGATATGGGATGCAGGAAATTGAACCCTGGTTTCACTTGGGTAGGTAGCCTCTAAGGCTACAAATTCTAAAGAATTTTTCCATGCAGTAATTTTTTAAATTATATTTATGTTATACATTAGGAGTAACTTTTACTTGAATCTTTTAGAATTCCTGCTTGATCACTCAGGACAGGAACTGGATAATGAAAGTTGATAAAGTGACACGCAAAATACCTACCCCTAAAACAAGCAGAGAGTACGAGACTGTGAGAGAAACTTGGTACAGAAACTCAATTATGAACACTTTTGTAAAAACAGTGCTAAATTAAGTAATTATGAAAAAATAGGAAGAAAATTACTATATATAACAAAGAAAAAATTCTGCCTGAAACTGTAATCCAAAAACACAACTCAAAGTCAGACTAATATATAAATCAATTTAATATCAATTTATGTAATACAAAGATACTCAAAAACTACACAACTAGAATTCAGAGAGGTAATACAGTGAGGAGGTTCTTGTCTTGCAGTGGTCTACCTTGACCTTCATTTGGTCCTTCAAGTGTTTTAGGAACAACCTCTGAGCACAGAAATAGTAATCTCTGAACAGTGTCAGGTGTATACTATACAATACCACTATGGGAAAAATAAAAACAGAACTGCAGAACTAAAGAACTAAAGAAATTATCTAATAGAAGTTGATGAAGACTGCATGTACAAATAAATACACAGTAGTAAAAGATTACAAGTGTACTAAGTTGTCTACAGTATATTTTATCTAAATCTTTTATTTTTGAATGATAAGTGTTTTCCTCATCTCAGGAACAAGAAAGGCAATTACACATAGGTCTCATTACACTCTTTTGTTTGTTTCTTTTTGTTTGTTTTGGGTCCACACCTGGTGACCCTTAGGGGTTACTTCTGGCTCTGAGCTCAGAAATAGCTCCTGACTTGGGAGGGGGGGCTGTATGGGATGCAGAGGTTCAAAACGAAATCCATCCTGGTCAGCCTACTTGCAAGGCAAATGCCCTATTGCTGTGCCATCGCTCAGGGAGGTCTCATTAACTTCTTTAGAAAACAAGGAGAAAGATTCTTCCTCTGTCATTTTCTCAAAATTCTTTAGTGTAAAATATCCAAGATGTCTAAGAACTATATTTTGGCTTAGTTTTTGACAAGCTTCCATTCCTACAAAAGATATTTAATTTCCCCATTGTAAAAAGTGTGTTCTATTCTGTTTGTTTGCTTTCCACAAGTGCTCAGTAAGTCAACCACTTAGCCCATAATATAATTTAGAAAAACACTGTAATTACGTGATTGTGACTGATGTGGCTGTTGTGGTCAAGTGTGGATAAGAAGTATCACGAATTAAGTGCAACCAATAAGTTATTATTGTTAAGTAAGGGAAAATATTTCATCTTTTGATTTTCTAACACCTGTCAAGACCAATTTTATTCACTCTAGTGTGTTATCCATTAAGTCCCCATTGAAGTAAATCCTATGAAAAAGCACAATTCTCTTTGACTCTGATTATAAAGACTGAAGACTGTATATCAATGCTGATTTTAAATATTTGTATCATAATTGGATACAAGCTGCTCTGAACATCTGCTTATTATTATCAAGAAAGAAAATGATGTTTCTCTTGCTTTCGATTGCTTAATGGAAAAAATTTGAAATTTTGCTTTCAATTTGTTGAGATTTTGGGTTCTGACTCCCTCTTTACATAAGAAATGCTAGGTATTTTTAACTAAGAGAAAGGTGATGCCTCCAGCATATATCAATAGCTTTTTCATTCAAAGTGTTGTTTATAGGGAGAACTTTATACTGAATCTATTTACTCAGGAAATTGCATGTGCAGTCGTTAAAATCATATTAAAACTATTAATATCCAGGTGTATAACCACTAGCTATAATTACCTTCTACATATGTTAAACTTATTACTTCTTATCACATATCCTTGTTTATATTTTATTTATTTTTCCACTGTCACAATGATCTTTCATGATTCTAATTATCTATACCTTATTTTAAAAAAGTAACATGGTTAACTTTTTTAAAATTTGGTTTATTACAAATACATTTAACTCATTATCCAGAGATTTTTGAAAATTTATTACATTCATCTTTAAAAGTTTAAATTCATTCATTTGACAACTATTTTCTGAGTATTCTCTGTGTGATATACATACTGAGCATGAAAGTGTCAGTACTGAGCAAGGAAATTGTCTAGATTTTATGGAAGAGAAAATGAATTAAGGAATCAATCACTAAGTGATATATGAATACAACTATGTGATAATGAGAAAAGAGCCCTAAATATGTGAGAGAGAAAAAATCCAGGATACCTGACTTATATTTGGAGGCCAGCTAAGGCTCTTGATTTTTTTTTAATTTTTATTGTGACTGAACTTCATTACACAGAATTATTTATGGTACATAGTGACAATGAATGAAGGGTATTTTCACCACCAATGTTATCCTCCCTCCACTCCTGATCCCAGCATGTCTCCCATATCTCCCTCCTTTACCCCTCCCCCTTCCCCAGAATACTAGTATAATTGGTCTCCACTTTACAGTTTGTTGTAGATTGGGTATCTATTCTGTTGTCATTGACTTTGGGTTTGGTGTTCCAGTGCGGTCATTTTTTATTTACACTACATATTCATATGACTGGTCCTGGTATCATTCTTTTCCCACCTCAATTTATGGGGCTGAATGATTCAAGTTATGCTATACTGTTGGAGATAAAAAGATTAAAGAAAAGAGAAGAAAAATTTGCTATCAACTACTAAAAAAAATCATCGAATAATATCCATAAGAGTAAAAAAATAAAAGAAAAAAGTGGAAGAAAAAATAGAAGGAAAATAATATCAAAAACAAACAAAAACCAGAAAAAGGAATACTGGAGTGACAGGGTTTGGTGTTACCCCACTTTTTTTTTTTTTTTTTTTGCATAGGCACAGTAAGTATTGGGAAGGAAGGAAATTCCGGTGGCCTAAGAGTCAGGATTTCTCTACACTTGAAGCATATTGTTATGGAAACAACTACTGGCTCCATGCATATTCATTGCCATATCCCAGGGTTTTGTTTGTTTGTTTGTTTGTTTTGTGGTATCAGGAAATTTTCCTCTCGGTTATGGATGAGAAAATCAGGTCACTCTAGCTAGCAATCTTGGCATTTGCGCAGGTCCTAGGACAAGGCATAGGATAGAGTCTTTAAGGTTTTAGAGGTCTGTTCCATCATTGTTGTTTGGGAAAGATATGAAGGTGATGAAAGAATTATATAATTATAAAATCATAAGTGCATTGGTCATGAAATGTAATACACTGTCATATTAAAAGATTGCAAAGCATATATATGTCTACCTCTCAATTTCTATTTTATGTATATATGACCTTATATATGTATTATGACTCTCATTATATATAATATGTATATATAACATATATATGTATATGTGTGTATATATATATATAAACCAGGATGTATGTGGGACATGAGGTCTCTGAAAGAATAAACAAGAATTGCAAATACATGTTTTGATTTTTCTGGTTGAATATGTTAATGCAGAATATTGCCCCACATTCTGACAGAAAATGAATATCTAGTCAATATTTTCTAATATTTTAGGAGACCTGGAACCTATACCTGTATGGTGGGAGATGTTGAGCCCCTTGTGGGTGATATGAGAGTCCAGAAATATCTCCCAAAAGGGAAGATTATATCCCATTCTCCGTTCCCCCTCTTGGAGGAAGCCTAAGTGTCAATTTTCTACCGCAAATAATCCAGATGGATACAAAGATTGGGGACAAAAGTTGGTGAGGCGAGTCTTTTAACAGTTCTGATATCGACTCCAAAATAACAATCCAGCCAGCTGTCAGTTCTGCCAAAAAGCATTCCTCCTCGCCCACAATCTCTTTAGTCTTTCCTTAATCGCCCCCACCTGGAAGATCCGGGTGGGACGAAAGGCAAAAACAATCTTACGATAATACACTACACCTGTATACACACATATATTATACACTACACTTACACACACATATATTATATATATTGGTTTTTGGGTCACACCCGGCAGTGCTCAGGGGTTACTCCTGGCTCCATGCTCAGAAATTGCTCCTGACAGGCACGGGGGACCATATGGGGCACCGGGGATTCGAACCGATGACCTTTTGCATGAAAGGCAAATGCCTTCCCTCCATGCTATCTCCCGGGCCCCACATATATATGTATATATATTATATATAGAGAGAGAGAGGAGAAAGAGAGAGAGAGATCTGGAACTTACACCTGTACACAACTAGAAAGAAAGAAAGATTAGAACACGGTTCAAAAAGTAAAGAATAGACAGAATCTAAGATGAAATGACAGTTCTAGGAAACTAATGCTTAAGACTTTGAAGGGGCATATCTATTTATCTATCTATGTAAGTTATGTAGCATTTTTTGATTTTAAACGAATGTCTATAATTGTCAACAGCCTTTTTCATTATCTTAATTAAAATAAAGGGTGGAAACATTTTATACATATAAATACATATTTATACATATAAACCCACTTTATGCATTAAGTAATATACAATCGCTCTATATCATTACTGAAAGTATCTCATAGTTTCCATGATACCCATTTTCTTTTTATTTTTCTGTTTGGTTTAGCTGACACTTGGAATGGCAGCAATGGGGCTTAGATCTCAATTAGAATACCATTAATGAAAACCCAAATCTGACATTCCATTTTATGTTCATAAAGCTTGCTCACAAATTCGAGCTGCATCATTTATGACTCAATAAGCTAAATGAAGAGACAACTTGATAATTCATTCTTGGATCATTTATATTTTCTGAAGCACAAAAAAAAAGAATCGGCATTACAATTGTATGTGTAATTTTCAAAATGGCTAAAATAAATCTACATGTGACTAAAAGCTAATATTTTAATATCTGCTTTCAACTAGACAGATTCCTCAAAGGGTTGGATATGTTTTTAATGATGAAGCAAATGACTAATTCATATGTATCACACAGTTCCGACAGAACCCCTAGGAGTGACATACTTAAACACTTAAAAAATAAAAATAATAATAAAAGAATAAAATACATTAGTGTAATAATATCAAATACAATAGAGTTTGGGGCTGAAGAACTGAACCATAGTTCATATGAAGCTTACCACAAAGAGTGGTGAGAACAGTTAGAGAAGAAACTACACTAATAACTATCAAGATAATGTTAATAAGTGAGAGAAGTAGAATGCTGTCTGGAATATTGGCGGGAGTAGGGGAGAAAAAAAATGGGAAGCATTGGTGGTGGGAATGTTGCTTGGTGAATAAGGGTGTTCTTTTTCTAAGACCCAACTACAAAATATGTTTGTAATCATGGTGCTTAAATAACGATATTATTTTAAAAAATGATACAAATAAGAGTATTGTAATAATTCACGAGCCTTAGGAATTGTATAAAACCGAGAAATACATCAACTACAATGCTATTGTAGTATTAATTTTGTTTATTACCACAAATACGGTAAACAATCTTTTTTTCTGTTTTGTCTATTATATTTTTATTGCACTTGCTCATTATGCTTCTCCTATGCTTAGTTTTCCATTTTACCTTCCTGAAACCTTTATCTTTGATTTTTTTTTTAACCAAACCTCTATCAGCAAGAACAATAGCAGCTCTCCCTTAGCTTATGAATTAGATTAGCACATAATTGGTTCAAAATATAATTATAAATTTTCAAATAAAAATTTACTGATAGTCCTTAAAACATTTGAAAAGCATAGAAACTACTAATACACATATGTATGTGCATATATATTATATATGTGTATCTTTACACATATACACAGAGTGGATAGGATGAAAAACTGAAAAAAAGGTAGGAAAATGAAGTAATTAAAGCTTTAATAGCTCCATACTAAAATTTTTAAAGATATCTGAGGGTTGAAATATTCTAATTTTTCTCTGTAGTCTCTGCAGACCCCACTTGATGCCTTGGTTTTAAACTTCTCATTTACAATATTGTTAAAAAATAGTTGGTATTATTGGCAAGTCATCAAAGTCTGTGGCAATTTGTCATAACTAGTAGTCTCTGGAAGAATAAAAGTAAAATATGTTTTAATAAATGTTTAATAAATGTTCAATAAATTTTAATAATTTTTAATAAAATATGTTTAAATAAAATAAAAATAAAAATGTTGCAATCGTTATATTTAAATTTTGAATTTATGAACAAGTCTGTATATAACTTTTAAAATTCTTTCAATAATATCTTCAAAATTTAACTGCCTTTTGACTTTTCTAAGATATAATATCCCCACTTCAAATGTTTGACTATTAAATTTGCCATGAAGCAAAAATGTAGCTATTTTTATTATATAAATAATATTCTATACTTGTCCTTATATTATACAATGTTCAATTTAAAATTGAATAAATGCTCATAAAATGTATATGGTCGCAGACTTATTTTGGCAATGGATATGTTAAGCTTAAATGCACCAGAAAAGTTTACTCATGTGTATAGTATCTAACTTTCAAGATTTTGAAGTAAATTAGAGTGTTGACTTCCAGTCTTTCATCCCACAAAATTTTTGTACTAGCCAGAATAGATAAGACTTTCTCAATAAAATTTGTTATATCATAAACTCAGTAAAGCATCTCTCATCAATTGTCTTCAAGTGCTCAAATTCAATAAAAGCAATTATAGCCCGAGCAATGATAATCATTTCCTATCTAAAAGGGAATCAGTGAACATTATAACTCCAAAATTTATAGCTTTGAGCATAATAGGAGAGGTCATATACAGGGACATTTCTAACTCAGAATGATTGAGTATTCAGCTCAACTAAAGAGCACCATTTATAGAGCCAAATACACATGGCAACTTGAGTATTCTGAAATGGGATCTTTCTTAGTTCATTCTAGTGTTTTATGGTTTCATAGCACTCTACTGAGCAGTATTTCAGTAATGAACACACACTATATTATATTTCACATAGGTTGAGGCACCTTGTTCATGATTTAAAAAGTGATTGTTTTAAACATAATAGATTATTATATAGAAGTCATTGGAGAACAGTTTTACTCTTGCCCCTTGAACAGACTTTACAGTTCTGTAAATGGATTTGCCTCCAGCAGCAAAAGAATTGTGCAAATAGCTAGTTTATTTTCTATTTCACAGAAAATAAATACCTCTTTATGCTATATATCTTATTTTCCAGTAGCCAGCATTCGTCCATTTTGTATTTAATGTTAAGATGAATTTCTTATTATTAGAGTCTGATGATTCTAATTCATTTGAGGTGAATGGATTTTATCATTCTGGTATATTATATATATATTACTGAGCCTTAGATTATTTCATATGTCTTATTTGGTTGGTTGTTGTTTTGTTTTGTTTTGGGGCCACATCCGGTGAAGCTCAGGGGTTACTCCTTGATATGTGCTTAGAAATTGCTTCTGGTTTGGGGAACCACATGGGATGCCTGAGGATCAAACCATTATTCATCCTAGGTCAGTGCGTGGAAGGCAAATGCCCTACTGCTTGTACCACCTCTCCTGCCCCAATATTTCACATTTTATATTGTTTTTTCAATATTAAGGTGACAGCAGGGGGATTTATTCTGAGAACTCTATTTATGGGTCATTGTCCTTACACTGTAACTTTACCTTGTCTTCTTTCTTTGCATCATTGTAAAAAATGATTACATAGAAATGAAACAACTAAACAATGACAAATCCTTGGTTTTGGAATACAGAATTGCTTACCCAAACAATGGGTGAAGGGAAAAGGGCAATGAAAACCAGACTATAAGAGACTTAGTTATCATGAAAGTCATTTGTGGGAAGAGGTGGTGACTATGTGAACTAGTCAATTTTTTACATTTATACTATAACATTGTTACTATTGTAACTATCTACACATAAAGAGTAAAATAAAATAGCTTAAATATATAGTTAAGGAAACTAAAGTTTATTGTGCTCATCAATTAAACTTCTGGGTCTGTAAATAAAAATTAAGAAAACTGGGATTTGATTTGATTACTTCTATATTCATGTTCATAGGAGCAAATTGATAATCGTTGAAAGATAAAAAGATTTGTACTGTTAATTGATAGAAGCATGGCTAAAAATGTAGAATATATGTATAAAAAATCCATGTTTTTTTCAACAAAGATGATAAAGGGCAAGGGAGATAAGTGGAATAAACTGATCTCTAAGTAGTATGCACAAGGCCTTGAGTTAAGTTCCCAGCATCTCACAGGCACTGAAGTACCACTGTGTTTTTGTGGTTACTTTCTGCAACTGAGTACCTATAAATAGTTGGGTACTGTTTGACTATTCCCCTGGTTCTCTCAACACTACCTAGAATACTATTATCCCCAAAAGAAAACAAATCTTGAAGACATTATACTAATTGCGATTCCAGACAGAGAAAGATTTATATGATTCTATTACTGTAGAAGTTAAAGGGTAGGAGTGCCAAGTATTCTATTTAATCTGTTGGATCATTCTACGTTTCTCCTGCATAGAAAAAGGTAGTCAGGCATTGGGAATAGCTAAGGATGGAAATAATTGAGGCATAAATGTGAATACTGAACAGGTCAGTTCTTCTTTTGTTTCCACAATTACAAACTGATGGGAAATAAAATTAAACTTCAATTTACAAACATGCTTGGAAGAAGAACCAGGAAGCCATACATTCCAACAACAGAGCCACAGATATTGTTAATGGAATGGAGTCCGGTATATTGTTTATGAAAATGAAGAAATCCTGAACTTCATTCTTGGGAAGGCATGTGGATATGAACATCATGCATAGCAAATTACATCATTAAATAAAATAGTTATTCTATTCAAATAAACCAGTGATCTGTCCAATCCTTATATATAATTAGTCCCCAAGAAACTACACCCCTACAAAAAAGCTTGGGTGAAACGCTGTAATAATATTCAATAGTTATGGAATGCCATTGGATTAATGAAAACTTAAATGTTGTACCTGAGTATATTCCTAGCTTGGTAAGCTGGATCATATGGGAGCTAATTTCCAGTTTTTAGAGGAATTTCTATATTGTTTTTCATATACTATAGAACATAAAATATAATTCAAAAATCCCTTCCTCCTACCTATATTCATTGCAGCACTGTTTACAATAACCAGACTCTGCAAACAACCAAGATGGACTTCAATAGTTGAATGGCTAAAGAAAATGTACACATACACAATGAAATATTATGCAGCTCTTAGGAGAGATGAAGTCATGAAATTTCTTATATGTAGATATATAGGGAATCTACTATGTTGAGTGAAATAAGTCAGAAGGAGAGAGATAGATGCATAATATTCTATTTTTTTATTTTTTGGTTTTTGGACCACACCCGGTGACGCTCAGGGGTTACTCCTGGCTATGTGCTCAGAAATCGCTCCTGGCAGGCACAGGGGAGCATATGAGGAACCAGGGGATGGAACCGCGGTCCATCCTAGGTTAGTGTAGACAAGGCAGGCACCTTATCTCCAGCGCCACCGCCTGGCCCCCTTTTTACATTCATTTTTTTAGATACATAATATTCTAACTGATCTATGGGTTTTAAAAAATTTAAGAACATTATTATGATAATATCCAGAGACATCAGAGATGAGGGCTGTAAGGACCTTCTCACAATATAAATCTCACCACAAAGAAATAACTACACTAACTAAATATCATGACTAACTTAATGAGTGAGAGAAGTAGAATGCCTGTATAAATATAGGCAAGGGTTGGGATGGAGGCAATGGGGAGCATTGGTGGTGGGAATGTTGCACTGGTGAAGGGGAATGTTCTGTTTATGACTGAAACTCAACTACAATCATGCTTGTAATCCTGGTGCTTTAATAAAGATTTATATATTTTAAAAATACTAAAATGGTTAGTCACCAATAGTTGCAGAGAACAGTCAATGAACATACAGTGTTAGATGCATGTAGAATTTCAGCTTGGAGAAATAATGTTTTTTTTGGGGGGTGGGGGGTTTGGGTCACACCCAACAGTGCTCAGGGGTTACTCCTGGCTCCATGCTCAGAAATTGCTCCTGGCAGGCACGGGGGACCATATGGGGCACCGGGATTCGAACCATTGACCTTTTGCATGAAAGGCAAACGCCTTACCTCCATGCTATCTCCCGGGCCCCAGAAATAATGTTTTTAAGGTTGAGGTGAGGACTCTGGTAAAAAACAATGTGAATTTAGTCAATGCCACAAAACACATAAAATGACTAATCTGGTATAATATTTGTGTTACATGTAGTTGATCACAACAAGAAGCATTATTTATTGCTAAAATTTTTTGAGAATAAAATAGATAAATTTTCAAGTGTCATAAACATTGTTCTCATGTACAAATATACCATGTAATTAAATTGTTTGAAATTATCAGCATAAAAATTAAGATTTAATAAAATAACTTTCTCACAATTTGAGAGTTTGAACTTATTACAGTGGTCGGCAAACATTTTTTTCAACTGAGCCAAATATCGCCAAAATCACGATTGAAATTTACTTTGAGAGCCACACAGGGCACGCACTGACAGAGGCTAGGAACAGAGTCCTGACTCCTGGAGAAACTGCCCAGCACACAGAAGAGTCAAATTAAAAGTATAAAGAGCCATATGTGGCTCGTGAACCGCCAGTTGCTAATTCATCTATTGCCGAATTCGTTATAACATGAAACTATTTATATAAAATTTGATCAAATTTTGTATACTTCTCTAAGCTGCTAATACATGCAAATATTATAAAATTTAATTTTATATTAGTGAATGCCTAGAATATATCATTCTCACAATGTCATTTTAGTTTAAAGACAATGTATCACATAGGTGACATAATTGAGCATAAGTGACACACAATTCCAATAAGTGAGAGCAAAGTTATTAATAAAAAGAATAGAATGAAAAAATAAAAAATGAGAAGAAACATTAAAAAGAAAAAAGTATAGTGGTAAGCAAATTTATAGAAATTATTGTATCTCAAATAAAGTCATTAAGACAATGTCAGAAGGTTTAGTAAGCTCTTTTTAGCTGTCCATTCTGTTATTTCATATGTTTCTGTACATATATTAACTTCAACTGCATATTAACATCTAAATTTGATGTCAAATACTTAGATAGATGAGGGCATCAAAAACCTGAGCTGTGGTGCAGCAATAGGGCAATTCCCTTGCATGTGGCTGAACTCGATGAACCATGATTAGATCGCCCAGAGTTCCATATGGTCCCCCAAGCCAGGAGCGATTTCTGAGCACAAAGCCAGGAGTAACCTCTGAGCATAACTGGGTGTGGCCCAAAAAGAACCCCCCCCAAATGAAGCTGTTCAGGAATTCAAAACACTATTGCTAATACTATGGTTTTAATGAGGCATGTCCTCAGCCAACAGCCTTCTGGGAGAAGGAGGATACAGGGAAGGATGCCTGTGCTCACTCCACAAAAGTTCTGGTTATATCAGTCCAAATACTGCCATACATGGAATTTGGTCAGATTGGTGTCTTGAAAGAGACTAGCTGAGGTGACTAGTAGAGACCAGTAGAGGAAAGATCATGGGTGATGGATACATTAGGAATGATTCTGATTTATCAGGGGAGTGTCTTTGGCCTGCCCTCTCTTATAAAGGTATGGCCAGTGTACCCCCATGATTTTTCATTGGTTTTCATCTCTTTTGAGGAAAGAGTAAGTCTATGGAGCTGGTCAGTGTGAACATGGCAACTGCTTTTGTGAACATGGTTATAGTTCTCACAATATGTTTTAAGTAATAAGGCCCAATTTGAATTCAGTTACTATAGAAACTTGGGTCAAAGAGTTCAGTAAGGGGGCCTGGGAGATAGCATGGAGGTAAGGCGTTTGCCTTTCATGCAAAAGGTCATCGGTTCGAATCTCGATGCCCCGTGCCTGCCAGGAGCAATTTCTGAGCATGGAGCCAGGAGTAACCCCTGAACACTGCCGGGTGTGACCCAAGAAACAAACAAACAAAAAAAAGAGTTCGGGAGATAACATGGAGGTAAGGCGTTTGCCTTTCATGCAAAAGGTCATCGGTTCTAATCCCGGTGCCCCATATGGTCCTCCGTGCCTGCCAGGAGCAATTTCTGAGCATGGAGCCAGGAGTAACCCCTGAGCACTGCCGGGTATGACCCAAAAACCAAAAAAAAAAAAAAAAAAAAAAGAGTTCAGTAAGTCTTCATACAACTTGGCATGTTGCCAAAGCAGGTTCAATGTCTAACACTAGACATAGAATCCTGAGTACCCTCAGAGAGATTACTGAGCTCAAATATAGGAGTAATCATTGAATGCCAGTGGGTCTGACCCCTGAACTGGGAAAAATTAAAATACGAATTCTTTCCCAAATAATTCAGTCCTAATTATGTGACTATAAGTATATCTCTCTATTCAAAAAATGAGCCACAATTTGTGTCTTTAATGGGTATATGTCATTATTTATTACTACCAAATTTAAGGATGCAAAAAGTAAGTAATCTACAGTCGACTACTATCTAGATAAATAGCTCATAAGCCTGAGTCACCCTCCTTTCTGAATTTCAATTTCAATGGTACATTGCTTAGTACTTTCATGTCTATAACTCATAGACTGGATTATAACTGAAAAATAATGTCTCCACATTCTAAAAGCATGAGTGAAAATAGATCCATGAGGAGATGAAATGATGCACCAAAATTTGAGCCTATTCTTCAAAGGAATATTCAGTGTAGCAGTATCATGTCCATTTAGAAGGAATCAGCAAGAATGTGTAGTACAATCATAAAAGCTAAACTGTAATGAAGAAGTAAGTATGAAGAACAGTAAGTTTCTTGTTATCTTTATAGTGGTATCCATGATAAGGAAGATTATAAGCTCTGTATTTGAATTACTAGATAAAGGTTTTCTGGAACTAAGAGTTTTTTTCCCTCCACACAATATCCTCCTTATTTAGATATTATTTGAAATATTTGGTCATTTTTATATTTACAAATATTTATGAAAAAATATTTCCTCCTTTATTCTTTGCTTCTATCTGCCTTTCCATATATGTGCTTTTCTGTTGCCTTCTTGTGCTAATTTTGCATAGATTCTATTATCTATTTTCCTTAGTCCATTGATTATTCCAAGGTCCACTGATTATATTGGTTTTTGGGTCACACCCGGCAGTGTTCAGGGGTCACTCCTGGCTCCATCTCCATGCTCAGAAATTGCTCCTGGCAGGCACGAGGGACCATATGGGGCACCAGGATTCAAACCGATGACCTTTTCCATGAAAGGCAAACGCCTTACCTCCATGCTATCTCCCGGGCCCCACACTGGTATTTTTTAAAATTTTTTTCCTAATGCCATCAGACTTCAATGCTCTAGATTAGCTGTTCACAAATGTGGTCATTTAAACAGCATTTAGAAATAAATTAGAAATATATTAAAGATTTTATTCATTTGACTTCCTTATATGTTTTAGGTTTCAAATTGTGGATCAAAGTCTTATGGTTCTTTTCTGATAGATGTGATCGGGAGCTCATAGCAATTCAATTCAATTATGTTATTTTTTAAATTAATGTTTCTAAAGCAGCTAATGAAAAAGTTACTAAATATATTACATAAAGCAAATTTATTGTTTTATACTTCTTTCTTTTTTGTTGTTTTAGTTTTCATTTTTTGGGCCACAGAGAGTGGTGCTCACGGGTTGCTCCTGACTGTGCTGAAATTACTCCTGCCAGGCCCATGGGACCATATAAAGTGCTCGATATCAAGTTATGGTCAGCTGCATACAAGGCAAATGCCTAATGCACTGTATTGTCTTTTTTTTGGGGGGGGGTCACACCTGTCAGTGCTCAGGGGTTACTCCTGGCTCCATGCTCAGAAATTGCTCCTGGCAGGCACGGGGGACCATATGGGGCACCGGGATTCCAACCGATGACCTTTTTGCATGAAAGGCAAATGCCTTACCTCCATGCTATCTCCCGGGCCCCGTGCACTGTATTATCTTTATGGTCCCTTTTTTATACTTCATGTCAGAAGTTTGACATTGGTTTTATAAGACTTAAGTTTATGCATCAATAGGATGTATTTATTGTAGGATTTCCTGTAAAATATAGAATAATTATTGCATGTATATTTTATTTATTAATGTAATTCACTTCCTTCAAACTGTAGAATTGAGGTCCTAATATATTTTGTGAGTTTCCAGTTTTGGGGATGTAACCTAATACCCTCAAATAGCCTCTTAATTTACCTTAATAACCACTAATTTTTATTCAAATTCCCTGTCATTTCCACATGTATTCTACTTCTTTTTTTCCATTTATCATTATATTTTACCTACCTCATACATTTGTGAAGAGCTTGTTATTAGACTGAAATAGCCTATATTATCTATGATATTTTGATAATAACTAGGGATTCTCTTCTCTAGTTCCATCATCACTTTTACTCAAGATAATGTACAAACTCATTTCTAAAGCTGACCACAAATGGCAGAATTGTAAAAGATGTGATTATTTCATTACGGATACACAGAGAAGTGAGGGTATTTTGAAGAGAAAATATTTAAGGAACTCAAGAGGTGTGCAGTACTCTTTAGCAATGACAAAAATTCATTGCAACTACAAGTCTAAGAAGGTAAATACATACAAATGATATTCTTAGAGATTGGATGAGCTGAAAATATGACAAAATGGCATTTATTCCATACTAAAGTCAAGTATAATTACACTCAGGCCAGTATCATCAATAAATTTTGAACATCCGGGGTAAATTATATACACAGTCTCTCCTTTAGTTCATGTCAATATATTCCACTAGTTAAATCCATATATAAATTATAAATAAGCAAATATGGAACTTATGTGGAACAGAAACTCCTTTACCTAAAGCATACTCAATATAGAAAATAATATAATGTGAAATTGTGCAAGTTTATGGTCAAAAGATACAAATAAAATTAAATAACGTCATGATTCAGAATATAGCAGATGATTCTATCACCTTGCAAGTGGTGACTATGTTAGAATCAATGGTTTACACAGTATTTATTTACCTGTTCAACGTGGACCTGTAAACAGAAAATTGCTCTAGTCTAGAGGAAGGGCCATGATGGCAAAGAAAGATGGCATCATGTGAAATGCATAAAGTTGTAAATTCAACTCAAGAGAAACAGCAAAAGATTTCCTTGAAGAGTCCTGAAAGAAAAAAAATTAGGTATCAGAGATATAGCACAGCTTTGGAGTGTTTGCTTTGCTCACGGCCAGCCTGCTATGTATTGGATTTGATCTTTGGCAAACCATATAATCCCTGAGCCTGCCAGGACCAGGAGTAACCCCTGAGAAGCATTGAGTGTGGCCCCCAAACAAAACATAAATATATTAATAAAAATGTCAGTACTCTGTGGAATGTGTCCCAGTGTGGTCACAGGATATGACTAAAGTTGGCCACAGGGCAAAGAAAGTAGAAAGAAATTCATGATTTTCAAGTGTACTCAGACACTACTCTTAACTATCCACCAAACCATAGTTTAGGCAGAAAACTTGTTCAGCACCTATTTCGTAAACACCCCCCCCCCCAAAAATAAAGAGCAGGCTCAGATGACATTACCATTTTGACAACATGCACTGAAAGCTATTCTGACAAGAATATCGGACACTAGGTGATGCCAGGCAAATACAGAAGATAACCTTAGTTCATGGGCAAGCAGCCATTCAGTTATGAGAGCAAACTTAGTGTAAGAATTTTGGCCTCTTGAGTGTCACTTACCTAAGCTGAAGAATGGAATCTAAATGATCAGGTTTGACTAGAGTGGTAGCGCAGCAGTAGGGAGCTTGCCTTGCACTCAGCTGACTCAGGACGAACCTGGGTTCGATCCCTGGTGCCTATATCATCCTCAAAGCCAAGAGCGATTTCTGAGTGCATAGCCAGGAATAACCCCTGAGTACTTCTGGGTGTGGTCCCAAAACCAAGCAAATAAACAAATAAACAAAATGATCAGGTTGAACCACTGAGAAGTGCAAACCCAGAAATTTTTCATAGCCCTGAGAAAAGCAGACATAATAGCGAAGCATAATTTTCCACCAAGTTGAATGAATAAAGTGATAATCCAGGAGATTCTAAAAGCAACATTCAGCTCTGTAACATCTATAACTTTAGAAAGAACAAAATCATATTTTTAAAATAAACAAATAAACACTGACCTTAACAGAAGCAATAAAGTGATGGGCTTATAGACATGTCTAGACTTCTTTATTTAAAACGTGATGAAAATGTAGAATTATTTGATACATGTGGAACTTTCTCCAAAATAAACCACATTATGGGTCACAAAAGTGACTCCATAAAATCATGTAATAAAACCTGAGCACTGCCAGGTGTGACCCCCCCAAAAAAAAAGGCAAATAAGATATTGTAGAGAAGTAAGTATAAAATAAATATTTTTGTAAATATTTTTCTAAAAATATTTATATTATCATGGTAAATAATCAGTTAAATAATATTATTTGTTGGTTGTTTCTAAAAGGAATATGGGTCAAGTTTATCATTGGAGCATATTGGTAAACTTTTTTTTGGGGGGGGGATCACACCCGGCAGTGCTCAGGGGTTACTCCTGGCTCCATGCTCAGAAATTGCTCCTGGCAGGCACGGGGGACCATATGGGGCACCGGGATTCGAACCGATGACCTTTTGCATGAAAGGCAAATGCCTTACCTCCATGCTATCTCCTGGGCCCCATGTTGGTAAACTTAACTAATGTAAGAAATCAGAAGGCATTTTAATTTGTTATTTATTTATTTATTTATTTATTTATTTATTTATTTATTTATTTATTTAATTTGTTATTATGGCAAAGGTGATTCATTAAATCATGTTAAACCCATATTTAGTAAGCACCTAACATATCCGTCAATCTGACTAATTTAGAGATGAGAGGGCAACTGACGTAAATTCTTACCTTATTAAATTCATAATCAATCTGTCTAAAACATGATGTTAAAGTCAAGAATGTGCATAGCCTCTAGCTACAAGCTACAAAACTATTTATGCTCCTTCTTTTAGTTAACCCATTAGAAAAAAATTTTAAAGATACTATAAGGGGTCTGGAATGATAGACAAGATAGTTTGCTTGCCTTGCATGCATCCAGCCCAGGTTTGATACTCAGCACATCATATGGTCTCCTGAGCTCTTCAGAAGTACAGAACCAGGGGTAACCACTGAGCACTGTAGGATGTGACCAATATATATATTTGTACTTTACATTTAAGTGAGATTATTTTATTTTATTTTTTGGGTGGGCCACATCCATTTGATGCTCAGGGGTACTCCTGGCTAAGAGCTCAGAAATCGCCCCTGGCTTGGGGGGACCTTATAGGACACTGGGGGATCAAACCGCGGTCCTTCCCTGGCTAGCACTCGCAAGGCAGACACCTTATCTCTAGCGCCACCTCACTGGCCCCGAGTTAGAATATTTTTTTTATTTTTAAAAGTCCTTTTAATGGCAGAGAAAATAGATTTATATATAAATAAGAGACTGAACATTCTATTTGGTACGCAATAATTCTATAATCAAAAAAGATTTTTCAGGTATGGTTTGAAATTCACTTTGCTATTGAGAAAACATAATATACTAAACTTTATATTGGAATAGATGACATGACACTAGATATCTTTCTGCTGTATGTTTTGCCTCAGTGGTATATGTAATCAATATATTAGAAAATATATTTATTCTCATTAATAATATCTTTTCTTTGTTGGAATTTAAATAGTTTGTTTATATGAACCTAAAGTTACTATATGTAATTTACAGTTTTTTCACCAAATAGTTCCATAAACATTGTGATTTTTATACCCTTCTAAACCTTACTGCAAAATTCCATTTTATATTTCTTTATATCCTTTCAGACATTTTCAATATAATTTAGTGTCTTATTAACACATGGAGATTTCTAAGTATTGGATTCATTCATTCATTCTTTCATTCATTCATCAATTCTTATCTATAATGCCTTTGAGCAAGATGGAAAATGAGACAGTCCATTATAGTAAAGACGATGCAATAACTTTTTTAAAAAATGTAACATGTTACCTTGCAAATAATACAGTTAGCAATATCATGAACTATTACTTTACTTACTTTTTAAGTAAATTAGCATGCCATAAGAATTGACATGTCAATGGTTGTAACAATTTCTTTATAGCCTACCTTTTTGTTAAGACAGCAATAGTAAAGAAGCCTAGGTTGAACTAATTGCAAATATAATAAATATTTTAGTCAATTATTTGCTATCTTTGTAATGAGTCATAGAATGGTCTCTATGATATACTTTTTCTTAACTCTCAGTTGGAAATACTTTCTTGCTATTATTTCCATTGTTTTTTATTTTGAATTTTCTCAGGGTTTACACCTCACTGTGCTCTAGAATCACTTTTTTTTTTCATTTTGTTTGTTTGTGTTGGTGTCACCCCAGCAGCGCTTAGGGTTACTCCAAGTTTTGCACTCAACAATTGCACCTGGCAGGGTCAGAGGTCCTTATGGGATGCCAGGAATCAAACCAGGGTCCATCCTGTGTTGGCCATGTGAAAGGCAAACGCCCTAAAGCTGTGCTATCATCAGACCCTCAAGGATCACTCTTGGAATTGCTTTGTGGTGATTTTTTCCTGCGTCGGATCATGTGCAAGATGAGAACTTTATGATACTATATCTATGGCTTCCAAAATTAACTTTTTAAACAAATACATCCAAGTTGCAAATGTTTTTTTGTGTTTTTTTTTGGGGGGGGGTCACACCCGGCAGCGCTCAGGGGTTACTCCTGGCTCCATGCTCAGAAATTGCTCTTGGCAGGCACGGAGGACCATATGGGGCACAGGGATTCGAACCGATGACCTTTTGCATGAAAGGCAAACGCCTTACCTCCATGCTATCTCCCGGGCCCCAAGTTGCAAATTTTTATCTATACTTATATTTTTTTGTGGTTAACCTGTTTGGTAGAGCCTATTTGAAGTAAATGCAACATTAACTAGAATTGTTTTTTTCAATTTTACATAACCAGACAATGTATTTATTTACTGATTCAGCTCTCTCTGCTATTTCCACTGTTACGAATTTATTTTTCTGAATATGATGGGTAGAGAGTGAAACCTTATTGTGCAATTACTTTCAGAGACTGAAGTGAAATGTTGAGCTCATCTCTACCCACAAACTCTAGATTTAACATTTAATTCTGTAGTTGGATTAAATCACTGTAATCTGCAGGATTACAGAATTCTGTACATCTTGTAGTAATTTAGTTCTGGGATTTAATTCTGTAATTTTGCAGAAATGAAAAAATCCTTGCATTTCTGAATGTCATTGTCTTCTTTCTATGTGCGCCTTATACAGAGTGCTTATAAACAGCTCCAAAACAGTGCCGATTTCCACAAAACTATGGAACTGAAGCTCAATTTTCAGTAAAATATGTGTCAGCTTAGAGATTAAAGAAGAAATTCAACATACACTGGAAAAGCATTGTGCAGCCTGTCAAGTGCTGATTCGTTTAAATTCCAAATTTCCCCTTTGCTCCTGGACTTGCCAATCCACATGATGCCATGATTAAGTTTTCTAAAGAGTTCAATTTAAATACTACATTAATGCAACATTAAGGTTGACATTTTTAATCATTAATAGTTCTAAGGCAAATAATTCAGAGTTACCTTTCACTGCCACTGTCATCAAGGTAAATTTATATCTCACTTATTTTTCTAATAAATTCAGTACAAAAACTGAACAAATGCATACAAATCAAAACTGTTTTTCTCCTCAAGAAGCACGCGATTACTAGTACTTTTTAAAAGTTTATTACAAAGCAAAGCACAGCTTCATGAGTACTAAATTTATTTGGTGAGCAAAGATTAATGGAGAGAGCAATCTGTGGATAACTGTCTTCATTTCTTAAATTTATCAACAATATACTTAAAGTATTTTACTACATCCAAATTTCTTGATAAGTGATGCATATAAATTAACTAGGTGTAATGATAAAGTTTTAGTAGATTTACATATGACTGGGGAATGTGTGACATATAGATCTTTGTAAGATATACAATTATTTATATATTTTTCTTTAATTTTGATTTTTATAGAACATTAAGACTATTGGCTCAATTATATGTTGCCACTTTTCAATTAATGATGAATTCATTATCAGGTTTGTAACTATTCAATTTTATACAAATTATTATAGTATTTCTTTATGATTTGTTTGCACCAATGTCTCTGAATTTTCTAATTTCTTTTTATTTAAGCATTACCGGTTTATAATGCATTATTTTCAGATGTGCGTCATTAAAAATAAACGTATGAGGGAATGGAGATATCTCAAATGTCTGGAGCAATTATATTTATGTGTAAACTAGAATTCAATTCACATTAATTTATGGTCTCCTGATTATTACCAGCCAATGCTATCTTCAAGTAGGTAGTCTCTGAAACCACCTGCCAAACATGAGTTTTGTAAAAGACAAAGAAAGTTTAAAAAATTAAGTGTATATACTGTATTACATCCAGAACTAGAAGTTTACTTCAATCATATCTTCCAGCATGCACTTGTAGCTTTTATTTTGTATACTTTGTATACTTTTATTTTGTATACTTATACTTCTCCTAAGCTTAAAATTAATTTTTCCTTCAGTATAATATTTAATTTTATATACATCCTATTAGAAAGAAATCATATAATATTTTCTCTTCTGCAAGCAGTAGCTTATATTTAAAAATCACAAAACTCTGCAATATTGTAGCCCATAACTACATGCAGAAATTTAAATAAATTTGTTAAAATTTTAATAAAAATAAGGCATATTGGAAATATCCATTTATTGACTAGATACATGTGACTATTAACTTTGGAATATTTACATAATCACAGAAATATTATAGGGGAATTTTGTCTAGATCTAAATATTAATTCAAAAATAAAACAAATTGAACAAAATTAAAATGTCTTAAATATGGTAAAGCTATAATAGGCATGTGTATACCATAAATGTGTTATGAGGACTAGAGGGACTTTGCATGTTTCTGAGTCCAGTTCATTCCCTAGTACTAGATATGGTACCCACAATACTGTCAGGAGAATCTGGAGCACAGAGCAAAGAGTCACTTCGACCTGTTTGCAGTGCTTCTATTGAATATTTTTGTTTTTGTTTTTGGGCCACATCCAGCAGTGCTCAGGGGTTACTCCTATACCGTGCTCAGAAATCGCTCCTGGCAGGCTTGGGGCACCATATAGGATGCTGGAGATCGAATTCAGGTTCATCCTGAGTCTGGCCCCATTCAAGGCAAATGCCCTACAGATGTGCTATCTCTTCAGCCCTAAATATATTACTAGGACTGCTTACCAAAGCAGACAGACAAAAAGAAAGAGGCATTTACATAGGAAAGGAAGAAGTCAATCTTACATTATTTGTGGATGACATGAATTTATATTTAGAAAACTCCAAAGATAATACAAAACTACTTCTAAGAACAATAAATTTGTAAAATAAAGTTGCAGCCTGCAAAATCAATACACAAAACCCATGTCTTTTGTATGTACACATAATAAAAAAAGAAGAAAGAATTATTTAAATAGCAATTACATTCACAGTTGTGCTGTAATAATCAAGTAGTTAGCTATCAATTTAACTAAAGAGGGGAATGCCTATAAAATAATTAACCTCTCCCATTTTTATATAAAATAAATTCTATATAAAATTTATTTGTCAGTATTATTTTCTCAAAAACCAATGGAAAAATAAGTACTTTGAAATTTCCTGTATTCAGCGAAGACTGAAAATTTTAGTTGAAATAATATACAGAAATATATTTGAAATAATGTAATAGATGACAGCTAGCTGAATGTAAATAAATATTAGCAATATACAGTGCTATACTAATATGTGAAATTATTCCCAGAGTTATATACACTCATAAACACATTAAAATACATACACGTGAAGCTAATAAGCTTTAGAACAAACGAGAAAATTGCTTAAGAATGCTCATCTCCTAGGATATCTGTTTTATTGAAATTTCCATTTGGACATTTACACAACAGGAACACCTAATTACATATAAAATCACAGGAAAAAAGAGAGAGAGAGAGAGCTGGTTATCTCTTGGGACTCAAAAAATACCAGCTTTAACATTTACTTAATTAGCAATTGAGTGAGCAGTAATTCATTTCAATAGAGTAGGTGTAAAAAGATTATCAACTGTCAGAAATATTTCTGTTATCTAAATTAATGACCATATCCTGTTAATAAATAAAGTGTTGGGAGTTTCACAGGGAAAAAGTAAAACACTCTTTTGATATGTTTTATTGAATCAAATTGAGAAACAAAATTAAATAATTGTTGATGATTGGGTTTTAGTCATAGAAATTTAACAAAAACTATTCCTTCACTAGTGATAATTTTCACCAGAAATATTTTTTCATTTTTCTCTATATCCCTTTACATTTTGTCCTATGGTCGACAATTTCTTCTCTCTCACTTTTTCACTCTCAACCCTGTTATTTTTATATCCTTCAAATAATTATGACAATTATGATCATTATATATACATATAATATATACTATATATTTTATAATATAGTAATATATAATACATATATATATTTCTCCCTCTGGCTCAATTCAATCTTTCTCTACTTATTTATAAGCAAATTTCATGACTTCATTATTTTTAACAGCTGCATATTATTCCATTGTGCACTTTATCACAGCTTCTTTATCCATTTAACTCTTCTTAGATAATTGAGTTGTTTCCACATTACAGTTATTGTGAATAGAACTCTACAAATATAGAAATTTGGATACCTTTTTTGCACTATTTAGGGACCTTATGTTATATTCCAGAATCAGTATTGCTGAGTCATATACCATTTCAATTATTTTTTGAATTGACTATATATTTTCTATTTTATTTTGTTTTATTTCCTTTTCTGAGCCACACTCTATAGAATTTTGAGGATCAGAGATCATATCTGGTCTGTGCTCAGAAAGTTTTTTTTGGTGGTAATCAGGGAACCACCTGGGGTGCTGAGATAGATTGAACACTGGCCAGTCAGGTTCAAGTCAAATGCCTTTCCGACTATAGTATTGCTCCAGTCCTGTCCATATTCATTTCCAAAAAGTGTAGAACAGTAAGCATTCTGACCAGCACTGAATGTGGGTCCATTTATTTCTATATCCACATCAGAATTGGTTGTTCTGTTCTTTTTTGAGGTGTGTCAATATCTATAATGTGAGATGATATCACATTCTTGTTTTGCTTTGCATTACCCTGATGATAAATGATATAGAACATTTTCTCACGTGCCTTTTGACCATATATATTTCTTCTTTGAGAATAATTTTCTATTGATTTCCTTTTCCCATTTTTTGATAAAATTGATGTATTTTTTTAAACCTCTAGCATCGCCTTGAATAAAACTTGTCAGGTTTATATAGGGAGAACAGTTTCTCCCATCCTTGGGAAGTCTTCGTATTCTGGTCACCACTTTTTTTGAGAATAAACAGAAGTTTTTTTAATTCAATATAGATTCATTTGTTAATCTTTATATCTATTTGATCAGTGGTGTTTTATTCTTAAATATACCTTTTGCTTTAATGTCACAGGGAGTTCTTTTTACAGTTTTCTCTATGAAATTTGTGAATATAGGCTTGATATTAAGGTATTTATTTTATTTTATATGAATCATTTGCAAGGTGTTAGAGAAAGGTCTGAGTTAATATTTTGCATGGCCAGTTTTCTCAGCAATACTTGATGAAGAGTTTTACCTCACTGGACATCATATTTATTGGTCAGTCATCAATATTAATTTATTGTACACCTGTGGATAGTCTCAGGATATTTTATTCTATTTCACTAAATTGGGAGTCTTTCTTTATTCTAATACCATGTCTTTTGTTTATTTGTTTGTTTGTTTTTGTGGTTTTTGGGTCACACCCAGCAATGCTCAGGGGTTACTCCTGGCTCCACGCTCAGAAATTGCTCCTGGCAGGCACGGGGGACCATATGGGGCACCGGGATTCAAACCGATAACCTTTTGCATGAAAGGCAAACGCCTTACCTCCATGCTATCTCCAGGGCCCCTTGTTTATTTGTTTTGGGGCCAAAGCCAGTGACACACAGGGAGCACTCCTGTCTATGTAACCAGAACTCGCTCTTGGCTTGAGGGATCATATGGTATTTGAGGGAATCAAACAGCACATGCAAGGCAGATGCCCTACATCTTGTGCGATACCTGTGGCCCCATAATACCATGTCTTAGTGATTACTAATTGTAATCAATTAGTATAGTTTTAAAATGGGAAAAAGTGATATCCAATTTTTTCCCTGAATATATTTTTAGCTCTTCAAGGGAGGAGCAAATTTTTACATATGTATTACTGTTTTTTTTAACTTATTTCTGTCTGTTTGTTTGTTTGTTTGTTTGGGGACCACACGCAGTGACGCTCAGTGACTTTTGGCTATGTGCTCAAAAATCGCTGATGGCAAGGGGGATCATATGGGATGCCCGGGAATCAAACCCAGGTCCATCCTGAGTCAGCTGCAAGCAAGATAAATGCCCTAGCGCCATGTTATCACTTCGGTGCATGTTTGAATGATTTCTTTGAAAAAAAAAAAAAGTATGGGATTTCTTATTGGGACTGTTTTAAACCTATACAATTCTTCTGGAATCATGGCCTTTTTTTAATGATGTCAATATTCATAAACAAAATGAAAGGAATATTTTATCTTCTCTTTATTTTTATAGCAACATTTCATAGATTTTGTATAGATCATTTACCTCATATTCTGAGGTACTTGATATTCTGAGATACAGATAGATTAGTTGTGGGGCCAGAGCGATAGCACAGTGATAGGGTGTTTGCCTTGCACAGCTGATCCATGAGGCACCTTGGTTCAATTCCCAGATTCCTTATGGTCCCCCAAGCCAGGAACAACTTCTAAGCATATAGCCAGGAGTAACCCCTGAGCATCATTGGGTGTGATCCAAACACCAAAGAGAGAGAGAGAGAGAGAGAGAGTGAGTGAGAGAGAGAGTGTGTGTGTGAGTGAGCATGGTTTTACTAATCCACAACCATTTAAAATTGTAAGAATGCATACTACAGCTGGTAAATATCTTCATAATTCAATTTTACTTCTTTAATTAATAAACTCATACGTTGAGCTGGTTCATAGCAATATTATAGCTTAAAATAAACTAGATTATGTCTTTTAAATGGAATTTCTAGTCTGTACTAGATTGCTAATGATTGATTCTGATAAGATTAGTTTTCATCGACTGTATATTATACATAGAACAGTTTCCTCTTTGGTTTAAAGTTCTGCCATTGTCATAGCAAAATTTTTAGCAATTTTTAACAAGAATCTCACATCTTTCTTTAGCTCTGAACTCAATAAATAATATAGCTAGTTCTGGGTACCACGGCAAGTTTATGACATTAGATTTTATATTTTCCCTTGGTTTCCATTTATATTTTCAGCGGCAGAAATAGGGTTGAATAAAATAACCTGCAGTAGCAGTCACTAGTCGTGTTTCTCTGTCACAAATAATTGGAAAAATGCCACTTAAGGGTTATGTTCATCATGTGTTTTTGTTCACTTATTATTACTTTCTCTAACCCTCTCAAAAGGCAACTAAGAATATCTTAAGAAGATTCCATTTAAAATCAAGTGAATCTGGAATGTTTGCATTTGTCAACTATTTTATGAGTATCATTAGAAGGTTCCCAAGAATTATTAGGGACTATTATTACTTATTTTCAACGGGTCCAGAAATTTATATGGCTGAGAAATTATTGGGTACTCTATTGATATAGGGGGTCAGATACTCATTCCCTCTCTTCAAGTTAACTCTATTCTTATGATTATTTAACAACAGGTATGTGATGCAACTCATTTCACATATTTTAAATGTACTAAGGAAAATCATATTGAAAAACAGGGTTCAAACTATATGATTTCATCAATCAATGCCATAACGAATAAAATGTCTAGGTAACAGCAGATAAAAAACGTGGCAGAAAACCTGACTGTAGGTCACAGAAATAATATTGACCATAAAAAATAAATTAAAGGGGTAAGCAATGTTTGGAGGCCTGGAATTAACATGGAATAAAAAAATGTATGACTCCGTTCTGTATAGTGTAAAAGTGAAATATCTGTATACATGTAAACTGTTAGATGCAACATTACTGTAAACATGAGACTCACACTATAATTATACTGGCCAGACTCAGGTTGGAGTTTGGAAAGAAATCTGATTCAAGCAGAGGAGAAATGGGGGCATGGTTATGGGATTGAAGGTGGGAAAATTGTGTGCCTGAAAAAATAAAACATTGTAAAAATTTATGTTGAGGCCAGAGTGATTGCACAGCGGTAATGCATTTAGCTTGCACACAGCTGACCCATGATGGACCTGGATTTGATCCCTGGCTCCCAGGTGGTGCCCCAAGCAAGAAGTGATTTCTGAGAGCATAGCCAGGAGTAAACCCTAAGCATCACCTGCTGTGGCCCCCCCTCCCCAGAGAAAGCTATTTAAATCATGTCAACTAAGTTGTTTATACTTACTTTTCTATTATTAAAGTACAATGATTTATAAAGTCACTCATAGTTCTATTTTAGGCATAAATTATTCTCTCACTGATTTCATCACCAATAACAACTTCCTTCCTCCAATATTCCCAGGTGTCATTCTTTTATCATCCCACCTACAGCGTGCAATCATGATAGGCAGTTTTCTAATTTATATTGTTAAAATTTAGATTTTGAGTGGGGGCACACCCAGTGACTCAGCAGTAACTCCTGGCTATGCGACCAGAAATCGCTCCTGGCTCTGGAAACCATATAGGACTCTGGGGATCAAACCAAGGTCCATACTGGGTCAGCTGCATGCAAGGTAAATGCCCTACCACTGTGTTATTGCTCAAGCCTCTTAAAATAGTTTTTTTTAAACATATTGTGTGACATTCCTACTCTTCAAACTATAGTATTTATGTTCTGTCTATCTTTCTTTCCTATTTTCTGTACTAAGTATAATTATATAAAGTAAGATGTTTTTCTCCTTAAATTATATGCTTAGAGAATAATTAGAGTTAATTAAAGAAACTCTTGAAATTGGCTTAGATCCTTTTATGTTCCATACCCCATCACACTTATTATACGTAAAGAATAGAATTACATGTTATAATTAAATAAAAGCCACTCCTAAATTAAATCTAAAAGGTAATTCCACAAAACTAAGTGAGGTTTATGTATGTTTTACATGTGTATTCAGTAATAGTAATAAAATATATTTGTTTTTATCAGTTTTTTCTAGGTATTTTAGCACATAAATTACTGTGATATTTATATTTAACACAATGAAACCAAGTTAAAAAAAATGTGGCTATCTGAGGTCCAGAGTAATGGCCCAGTGGGTAGGGTATTTGCTTTTTACATGGCAAAACGGGTCCCAATGAGCATCTCTGGGATAACCTCTGACTGCAGTCAGGAGTAACCTCTGAACACAACCAGGTATGTACCAAAATCTAAAAAAAAAAAAAAATAAATAAAGTGCCTACCTAAAATGTTTTTTTTTTTTCGGTTTTTGGGTCACACCCGGCAGTGCTCTGGGGTTACTCCTGGCTCCATGCTCAGAAATCGCTCCTGGCAGGCACGGGGGACCATATGGGGCACCGGGATTTGAACCGATGATCTTTTGCATGAAAGGCAAACGCCTTACCTCCATGCTATCTTCCGGGCCCCCTAAAATGTTTAATTATATATAGTAGCTAAGTTGTTTCTTTGGTTATTTTTGGGGGGGGGCACACCCAGTGACACTCAGGGGTTACTCCTGGCTATGTGCTCAGAAATCACTCCTGGCTTGGGGGACTATATGGGATGCCAGGGGATGGAACCGCGGTCCATCCTAGGCTTGCACAGGCAAGGCAGGCACCTTACCTCTAATGACACTGCTCTGGCCTGGCTAACTAAATTTTAATGAAAGGCAAACAAATCATGAATACTACTTTTGTATTAAGTGATAATATCTACTTCTTATATATTTTGGGCTTACTAATATTTATCAAAGTACCAATAAAACATTTTGTTACACTTTTTTTTTTTTTTACTCTTTTGATTTGGGGGCGGTGTCACACCTGCCAGTCATCTGCAGTTACTTCTGGCTTTACGCTCAGTAATCTTTCCTGGCAGGTACAGGGAACCATATAGGATGCCGAGATTTGAACCATTGTCCATCCTAAATTGGCTGAGAGCAAGGTAAACGCCCTACTACAGTGCTATTTCTCTGGCCCTCTCTTTTGATTTTTTTTATAATACCTCAGTGTGGTCAGGAATTATTCCTGGCTCTATGCTAAGAAGTGACCCTTGTTTATGCTTGAGGTATGATATATAATTATGAGGATTAAAACAGGTTCAGCTTCATGGAATTCAAACTCTTTGTCTCCTGTAATAACTGAATGGCTTCACATAAAATGTTTTTTAAATCAATATAGACAAACATATTGAGATCCAAAAAGATACAAGATGTTAATCAACACATCAGTATTAGTTTTTGGTCCCCCAATTCACAATACAGACCAGGCAAAGGGCTGTGTTAAGGTGTATATGCGGTACATTTACTGAACCTCCTATTTCTATACAGTCAGTGTAAAGAATCAGCATTATTTTTAAATAGTCTTTTAAAATTATAATGTAAATGTGACCCAAGAGTCATCATTCATAAGCATGGAATCATTTTCCACTAGTAATTTGTTTCAAATATGTGAGGACAAATGAGTATTTGGGAAATAAATAAATCATGTGTAATTAATACTTCTTTCACATATTTAAAACAAATTAAAAAATAAAACAAATTGCATAAGAATTGGCTCACGTGCCTCAAGTTAATATGCATTGCCATTATTAAGAATTTCTATGAGGGGATGGAGTGGTGGCACCATGGTAGTGTGTTTGCCTTGCAAGCAACTGATCTAGGCCAGCATCCCATATGGTCCCTAAACCAGTAGTGATTTCTTTTGTTTTGTTTTTTTCTTGTTTGGTTTTTGGGTCACACCCGGCAGTGCTCAGGGGTTACTCCTGACTCCATGCTCAGAAATTGCTCCTGGCAGGCACGGGGGACCATATGGGGCACCGGGATTCGAACCGATGACCTTTTGCATGAAAGGTAAGCGCCTTACCTCCATGCTATCTCCCGGACCCCAAGTTTTCAAGTTATATTCTGACATTTGTTTATGAAATCTTTAGGTAGGTGAGAAAACACTAAAAATAACTTATTTCATGTAACACACATAATTAAATGTTATAATTTAAGTTTGAATGAAGTTAGTCTTTTTTTAAAGGCACTATGACATTAAAAAGAAACATAAAGGTCTTAAGCATTCTAAAGCCTTATAAAGATAAAAGTAAAAACATGCCAATAAAGTATGATAGAACTCAAATATGTCACTTTGATAGTGGCCACTTATTTCTGCATGAATAGTCACTATCATATGAGTATTACTTTTTAAATGTTTAATTTATATATTTTTATTTCTCAAAATTTCTAATTATGGTTATGAAAATTATTTAATATAATTCTTCCAAAACTCAATGTTTCACACATTTGACACATAAAAACTGACATATTCATTAATATATTTAATTTGGCCTACAGTAACATATACATTCTCTATTAAATGTAATGAGAATAAAGGCACTTCTCATTAAATCATGTGATTCTACATTAACAGTGATGGCTATTTTCTTTTTCAGAATATGAAAATGCATGTTTCTCTAGCTATAGTTGACCATGCCATCTGGTGTACAGAGTGAGTGCTACCAAGAATATTCAGATAGGGGCCCGGGATATAGCATAGAGGTATGGCATTTGCCTTTCATGCAAAAGGTCATCGGTTCGAATCCCGGTACCCCATATGGTCCCCCGTGCCTGCCAGGAGCAATTTCTGAGCATGGAGCCAGGAGTAATCC
>PVKC010000064.1:0-58122 GCA_004027635.1 Crocidura indochinensis
CTTCCTTCCTTCCTTCCTTCCTTCCTTCCTTCCTTCCTTCCTTGCCACACCCTTGTGCCACTCAGGGATTATTCATGGTTATGCACTCAGAAATTGCTTCTATCTCGGGGGACTATATGGGATACCAGGGTTCGAACCAAGGTACCGTCCTGTCCTGGATCAGTCACATGCAAGGCAAATGCCCTACCGCTGTGCTATCACTCTGGCCCCTTTGCTTGCTTCTTTATATGCCACACAGTATGAGCATTTGACATTTGTTCTCTCTGAGATTTAATTGGCTTAGCATGACATCCTCCAGTTTCATTATTGCAGTAGCACAAGGCAAGACTTCATCTTTTCTATATTAGAGTAGTATTCCTTTGTGCTTTTGCATATAGACATGTATGTTAATATGCATAGCATAGTTTCTGTAGACATTCATTTGTCCTGTGGCATGGAGTTGTTTCCAGGTTCTTAGGTATTATCAATAGTGCTGCAATGAACTATAGACATATGTCTTTCCAAATATGTGTTTTAGTCTTTTTGGGATTTATTTCACGGAGTGGATCATTGGACTGTATAGTAGCTCTATTGAAATGTTTTGAGGTTTCTTCCTAGTATATCGCACAGAGGCTAAACCACTCAACAGTACAACCAGAAATGAACTGAGGGTTCATTTTTTTCATTGTAAATGTTTATTTTGGAAACTGTATTTGGCAGAGGTAAAGGTACTGAAAGATTCTTATAATAGTCATATGAAACAGGATCCATCTGCCCTGTTAGATTGTGGACTAGTCCTTTGAGTTAAAGAAGTTAGAGTTGACAGCAATGCTAATGTTTAAAGGTCTTGCAATACCGCCCCTTTTTTTAATAAACTCTTTTAGATAGAGCCTCACTTCAACATTACCCTTTCTTGCATGCCCACCATCAGAAAAATTGTTTGGAAGCTATATTAGTAACATTTCTTTTTTAGATCTAAGTATTATTTGTCTGAGGTTGTCGGAAAGAAGCTTAAAAGTTATTTAAGACTCCCTCATTTGATTTTCAACCAGATGAAACAATATAAAGAATGGAATCTAAATATGAGCCCAGTGATTGCTTGGTCATAGTTTAATAAACCAAAAAAACTTGTTGCTGAATAAAGTCAGTTATTTGATTGCTAAAAAAGAGAAAAAATAACGAGGGCTAGAGTTATAATACAGTTGATAATATGTTTGATTGCATGCAGCTGACCCAGGCTTAGTTCCCAGCATGCCATTTGATTCACAAAACCCACTAGTAATCATTCTATTTTCAACTTATTTTTTAATTTTTAATTTTTAATTTTTTAAAGGAATCATTCTTAAAACAGAACCAGGAATAAGCCTTGAAGAACTCCAGCTATGGTCCCAAAACAAAACAAGTGAACAAAATATAATCAAATCTGAAATCAGTTTTTTTCTCTTTTAAGAACTTAGCTTTGAATCTATCCATTAAACGCAAAGGTTAATGAGCACACAGTAAAATCTTACTTACCATTTATTAAATCTGTGATGTATCTAAATTTGTAATAAAATATTGCACAGAAAAGATTGTAGGCCAACCAGATTGTTACCGAATCCGTGTGTGTGTGTGTGTGTGTGTGTGTGTGTGTGTGTGCGCGCGCGCGCGCGCGCGCGCGCGCGTGCGTGTACTTGCGTGCATGCGAAAACAAAGCAGAACAAAATAGTTTTATTCAGGTGCTAGCCTCCTGAGAAGACGGAAAAATTATTCCCCCAATTCATCTTACTTTCAGGCTGGAACTAAAAGTTTATAGAGAGCAGTTTGGAAACATAAGTTGGAAGAAATCTGTGATCGAGGGTCAAAGTCAAAGGCGAAAGGAGGGAGAAGGGACAAAGAATGAAGGAGAAAGGAGTTCTTTCTAGACACTGTCCACACTGGCATCAATGTTTAATGTCTCTTGGGGATGATGGTCATTCCTTGCAAAATTTTGTGATAACTCCATTAAGAAATAGGTATCTCCAGGGTTTGATGATGTTTAAGGCTCTTTCTAGAGGGCAAGATGTTTGTTTCTCCCACTTCAACCATAGCTGGACCTGGTTTAACATTAAACATACAATGCAAGAGAACATCTCTTAGGGTTGAGAGACTTAGCAAAGGCCAAATGTTAATGGAAAGTTATAAAAACACTTATCTGGGCTTGAGAGTAATAGTACAGAGGTAGGGTGTTTGCCTTGCTCGTGGCTGACCTGAGTTTGACTCCTGGTAATATTGTTCCCTGAGCCCAGAATCAGGAGTAACTTCTGAGCACCACCAAGTGTACCCCCAAAAGCACTTATCTAAGGAATCTATCTTGTTACCTTACAAAATTAAAGCTAAAGTTCATATTATGATATATATGCACATATGTGTGTATCTGACATATATTTATACATACTAACACATTGTGTTAAAGTTTTAGGAAAGTGGATCAGATTTTGTTTATTATACAGTGACTTCTGCCATTGGTGTGTTCTATCTAAATGTTCTTCAGGATCTTTGAAAAAATATTTTAGTATATTAAAGAATAAGTGAATTTGTATTGATATATGTTTATAAATGTTTCTTCAAGATTGATTTATCTCTTTGACAGAGTTTATATTTTCCTATTCAGTTATACAGTTCCTTTGTATGCTCATGAAGGTCAAGGTAAATTGTTTTAAATAATGTTGTTAAGCCATATGACAATGAAGTAACCATTAAGTGAAAAGATACTTTTCAGCAATTCTGAGAACTTTGAGTGGAAAGGGTGAACTTTGTGCTGTTTTAACAAGTATAAAAATGCTTTATGTAACTAGAATTTGAGAATTTATCCATTAGATTGTAAAGAATAGTAATAATACTTATTTCCAGCTCTGTGGGTGAAACAGTATTTGCCTTTCTGTTGTCAGAGAAATCCAATATCTGTAAAGCTCTCTTAGGTATACAGAGTTATTTTTGTGACTTTTAACCCTCATGTCAACGTAATGCATAGACTGATAAGAGATTTCATGTATTGTAGTATGTATTTAAATTATCAGGTTTATGTGTAATAACAACTAACACGGACTGTTGGAATCTCTATCAAATATATTACTATATTTTACCACTTTTTCTTGATTTTTTTCTTTTTATTTATTTTTAATTATGACAACAAAGATGCAAAGAAAGAGGACAGGGTAAAGTTACAGTGGAAGCACAATCACCCATAAACAGAATTCTCGGTAGTCCCATCGATTATATCCCAGCCTTGAACTTTCAGCCAAAGAGCATTAAGAAAAACAAAGCTGAACCCATGTACAATACAATTACTTTGTCCCTTAAATCCCCAGTTGTAGTACATACTATTTCTTAGCAGCACACAATATAAGCTAAAGACATTAGACTTATGTAACTCCTTATACATTGAGGGCAAAGTACATTTATCTAGTTCCATGCATATGTATACTAGTTTAAGTTAACCCCAATGTTTTAGTGGATTGTTTTTCTTAAGGATTGGAGTAAAGGGAACATAGTGAAAAACGGTGTTAGAGTGGCATTTGTTTGCATAGGCCCACCAAAATATAAGGGACATGGATAGAAAAATTATGGCCTACATACAAGAAGACCCTACCCCTGAAGTTTCCTGGCACAGGACCGACTCTAGGTTCCAAGCAAACTAGTTTGTCCAATCCCAGTCATCGTCTGTAGTGGCAATACACCTTCATTCCTCACATAGTCTCTGTTATTGGTATCATGCTTCTGTATTAAAGATCCTGGGGTTTGCATATCCCATATTGCAGTCAGGATGGTGATATTTTACCACTTTTTAGTAACTTTGTTGCATAAATTATTGAAGGAAGTTGAAAATGATATTCTTTCAGAATTCTCCATTCTGTTATTTTTTCCTGCAGAATTTGTTATTATCATGGTAGCTGTCTTTAAAAAGCTCATTGGTGGACCAGAGTGATAGCACAACAGTAGGATATTGGCCTTGCTCACAGCCGACCCTGGACAGACCTGGGTTTGATTCCAGTACCCCATATGGTTCCCTGAGCCTGCCAAGAGCAATTTATGAGCACAGAGCCAGAATTAACCCTGAGCCCTGTATGGCCCAACCTGTCCTGCCCCCAAAGCCATTTAGTTTGATTTTATATTTTCACTGGTTTTTAATCCTCTCCAATACTTTCCTACATTTCTTACATTCCTGTATTACTCACTTTCCCATCGTTAATTAGACAAATTCCCTTCTTCTAAGAACTGCATAAATACAAGAATGTAATGTTACTGTTATATTTGTGTTTTTTAAAAGGTTTTTTAGTGACGTCAATAGTACAATCTTCCTGGAAGACAGCATAGCAAAATATCACATTTAATAGTAGGACAGTATTTATAGATATGCCACATAATCCTTTGATTCAAATTATATAGTTACTGAAGAAAACTTGCACATTTCCAAAATATCCATACTGGAATGGTTAATGAAGTATTTTTTTACAATAGCAAAGGAAAATAAAAACAAACCAGGAGGTTGCTTAGGTATTATCAATAAGGTAATGGCTAAATAAATAAATCTGTATTTTCACATGATAGAAAAATTATTTGGCTATTAAGTAATTGAGAAAGATATATGCTTACTGGTTTCCAATAAGAAAAGAAAACCACAAAGCAGTGTTTCAAGAATGAAACTTTTTTTTTTTTTTTTGTAAAATTCAAAACATTTTTGTAAAACAAAAAAATTTTTTTGTAAGTCACACTAAGAAACTTAAGGTTGGGTGAGAAAAAAATTTTTTTTTTTTTTTTTGGTTTTTGGGTCACACCCGGCAGTACTCAGAAATTGCTCCTGGCAGACACGGGGGACCATATGGGGCACCGGGATTCGAACCGAAGACCTTTTGCGTGAAAGGCAAACGCCTTACTTCCATGCTATCTTCCCGGCCCAGGTTGGGTTAGAAATTTAAGATTTCATTTCTTCTGGAGAATGAAAGCAGAAGGCTTTTATCTTCAATTCTATACTTCTGATACTGTTTTTTTTTCCTAAGACAGATCATGTTTAATTTATTATTGTCATTAATTTATTTTCATTAGTTTCATTTCTAAAATTTTCTCCCAACTTTCTACCCTTATTTCTACTTTTGTGATAAAATAAGGCCTGCTATTACAAGGAAATATCAAAAATAATTGAGTGACTGAATGATTATATAAAACACAACAATTATGTTTTCAGTAGAAAAAGATGGTCACTGCAAAATAGCTTTCAAAATAGGTCATTATTAAAAGTTATTTATTGTCTTGTTAGTTTAAAACATGATGCAAAAGGTCAGGACAATAATGGCTAAAGCCAATTGTTCATTAACTCTGGTAATCATTGACCTTAAAAAGGAGATTTGGTCTTCTAAATGATTTTCTGGAGTTGTTAATAACTGTATTTGAAGATTAGCTGTTATATTGTGGTAGTGACAAGCGTGCCAAAAGACATTGGCCCCATTCATATGAAAAATTATGTTTTTAGTGTGTAATTTGCAATAGCATTCATCAAAATTATTCATTCTTTCTGAAGGAAAAAAATTGATTGGTAGCAGTCACAGTGCCAAGGTTAGCATTAATGGTGCTGAAACATCTAAATTTCCTGGTTTTTAAACCTTTTAAAAAACCTTTGAAGGCATTTATATGGCTTCTTGGAATGTAACAGTTCTTTTTAAAAAAAAAATAGCGTTTCCTTTTTTTCCTTGGATGAAAAATGTTTTTCTGGGCATCTAGGGCAGTTGTTAGCTTTGCCAACTATTTTTACATTCCCTTCATTCATTAGGATTTACTTTGAGGTAAAGGGAGAGGAGTTGGCTTCTCTGCCCCAATGTGGTAACCTCCATTGGGATTTTCCTGCACTCATATTTTATTTGTATAAGAATGTATCTGATTGTGGACAGATGACCTCTAATAGTATGTTCTAGAAAATGTGGAGAATGTTTTGTCTTTCTCATCTCTACACTGTTCCTTAGAGTATCTTGCTTAGGGGAGTGGATTATAAATTGAGGCCAGAGTAAATACGAAATAGTAGAAAGCATTTCAACTCTGAATTAAAAAATGCAGGCTTGTCATGTGTCCTTTCCAACTGATGGATTTGCTTTCTTATGCTAAGACCATGTCCTTACAAAGGTCAGACACCAACCAGCTTCATTGTTTGAATGAGTAAATGTAGAATTTTCCTAATGTACAATAAAATATATATACTATTTGTAATACTTGTTAAAATAGTGTCTGTAAATTAACATTTTCTAGCCAGGAGATTTTTTTCACCAGAGATGTGTACTTTCCCTCGCATTTCTCCAAATAAGATTATTTTACATAAAATTAACGTATTAAAGGATAAAATATGATGATTATTTTTCCCAAATTACGAGTAAGAATGATCCTTCACTTATTATGACTTTTCTCCCCTCTGTCGTGTTTAAAAACTACATTTTGAAATCTTTTGTTTCAGTTGCATTTCTTATCTTTTTCCATAGTAGGGGAAGAGATGAGCTTTCTTTTTTAAAGAACATCCATAGATGAAACACTTCCTGTCATTGCAGAATAAGTTTAGGCCTCTCTGAGACCCCAGGCCAATGCAGTGGATCTATTTGCTGGTTGAGACAGGGAAAAGAATGGGAAGAGAGCAAGACTTGCTATGAATTGAACCTGACTTTGATTTCTCAGGTTGTCACTTTTTGGCTATTTCAGTGGCAAATATATATATTTTTTTATATTTTATTTTAACACCTTGATTACATACGTAATTGTGTTTGGGTTTCAGTCATGTAAAGAGCACCACCCATGGCAAATATATTTTTTAAAATTTCAAAAGGAGGAAAGTATTATCTTAGTCTGTGTTTATACTTCTTTGCTTGTCCTTCCCAGTATTCCATATTCTGTCATTTATCATTTCCTTTAAACTTTAGCAACAGGCTGTTACTCACTTTGAGTAGATTTGCTGATCGTAAGTCATATTAGATTTTCTTTCATTTGTGTAGATAAAAAAAATGCTTTAGTTTCTTTTTTCATTTATAAAAAGCTATTTTTACTGGATATAGAGTTCCAGTTTGTCAGCTTCTTTCAGCTCATGAAAAAAGATGGTCTTGTTTCTACTTTTGTATCTGTTTTCTGATAATAAAAACACCTTACTATAATATTTGTTTTTCAAATTCCAACTATAGAGAGATATTGCAATTTTTTTTGCTTTAGAAATGCAATCATAGTATGTATTGGCACCTATTTCTTTGATAGCCATTATGTTTTCAGTTTTCTTTTCTTCTTGAATATGTAGTTTTATTTATTTATTTATTATTCAAACTCTAAGTACAGTTTGAATTCCACATGCATTGTCTTTCTCTGGAATTTTGATAACATGAGTATGATGTCATTTGCTCTATTGACCAGGTATGCTTTCAGATTGGGTACTTCCCACTATTGTGTATTTGTCTCGCTGATGCTTTCTCTCTTCTTGTCTTCATTCCATGATTGTCACTTTTTTCTTTTGGTTGTTTGATTTTTCAGGTTCTAAAAAATCATATTTGATTCTTTATATCCTTTCTTTGCTGAGCCTTTATTTCACTTTTTTTTTTCCTGTTTCTGGGTCACACCTGGCGACGCTCAGGGGTTACTCCTGGCTATGTGATCAGAAATTGCTCCTGGCACGGGGGACCGTATGGGGAATTGCGGTCAGTCCTAGGTTAGCAAGTGCCCTATCACTTGCACCACCACTCCGGCCCCTTTCTATTTCTTTATTTGCTTATTATACCAGGTTTCTCTTTCTGAAAAGCTGAGAGCAGGACCTTAGTCCATATCTTGTATTTTCTTTCTGTTCCCCCACCCCCTAGTGGTATGACAGATATCAACTTGGAAGCATCACAAGATACAGTCTGATAAAAAGCCATAGGAAGAACTTGAAGTTGGGTGCAATATGTGCTTCTGGGGAGGCATCAAACTTGTATTGGCTACATATGAGAGAAGTTGGGATAGGAACTACTTTGTATTTATGGGGGGTGGGGGTTGGTCACACCCTGCAGTGCTCAGGGTTACTTCTGGCTCTGTGCTTAGAAATCTCTCCTGGCAGGCACTGGGGACCATATGGGATACCGGGATTTGAACCACTGTCCATCCTGGATGGGCTGCTTGCAGGGCAAACATCCTACCACTGTGCTATCTCTCCGGCTCTACTACTTTGCATTTATGTTTAAGATGAAACTGTTGGCACTTGAAGCAGTGAAGTATAAACTGGTTGTGGTATAATGAATGCTTTGTGTCTAGATCTTATTACTCTAGATTTGTCTTATTCATTTGAAATGGTATGGATATCTGCCCACTTATTTCTTTTTGTGTACACAGTTATACACATAGTGTTTGTCAATTTCTGTCTGGTATTGTATATGAGAGAGATCATACTGGAATCTGTGGTACTGGATAATATAGTATTCCCCATTTTGATAACTTGCATTCCTTATCCTGCTATTCTGTACACCACAAGCAGTATTAATTTTCTTCTAAGTTACTTTAGCTATCATTCTATAAGATTATAAGTTCTTTTTTGGGGGTGGGAGTTTGGTCACACCTGGCAGTGCTTGGGGTTTCCTCCTGGCTCTGTGCTCAGAAATAGACCCTGGCAGACTCTTAGACCATATGTTATGCTGAGAATTGAACCACCATCTCCTGGGTTGGCCATATGCAAGGCAAACACTGTACCACTGTGCTATCTCTCTGGCCCCATAGATTATAAGTTCTTCTTCCTTTTTTTTTTAATATAATTTACTTTATCTAAAGAGCATATATCACATTGTTTGATCATAATACATTTGATTCCAGGTATGAGGAAGCAAAATTACCAGAAAAATAAAAAACCAAAAGTTAAGAAAGAAGGAAGAGAAAAAGAAAAAGATACAGTGACAAGCAAAATTGGAAAATTTTATATCTCTGATAAAGTCATTTAGTCATTGTCCGAAGGTTTAGAAAGCTCTTGTTGCTAGTTGATCATTCTGTTTCTTCATTTGTTTCTGAACATTAGGTAACTTTAGTTATACATTGGTGTCTAAATTAGTGTGTTGTAAGGGAATAACAGTATTAAACAGAAATGGATTTGTCCAGGAATTCCAAGCATTATAGCTGATACTGCAGCTTTCATGGACCTGTTTTAGGCTTCCAGGGCTTCCAGAAGTACAAGAAGGCAAGTTAAGGGGTTGGAGATGTGCAAAATTGTCTGCACTTACTCAAAAAAAAAATCTTGGTGATATTAGCCCCAATATTGGCATACCTAAAGTTTTGGTTAGATTGGTGTCCTTGCAGAGAGCCATAGAGGAGTGGTGAAGTGAAACAGCCATTAGCAAAGTGGCATTTGTGATGGGTGCAGCAGCGGTGGTTGCTTTAGGGCAGAGACTTGCCTTCCTAGATTGTCAGCTTTCAGCTGTGTAGTGTACCCATAATTTTTCACAATTGAAAATGTGGACTTCTTGAGAGTAGTCAAGAGACCTAGCGACAAGCAGACGAATGTTTTAGTAAGAGCATGGACATGAAGAGTGAGCCTTTAATTTAAAAAATGAAATAGGTACTGGAGAGATAGTACAAGATTTAAGAAGTTATTTTAGATCACATAGTTGTGATCCCTGACACCACATATGGTTCCCTGAGCAGTGACAGGAGTTATTCTTGAGCAAAAGTCAGAAATAGCCCCTTAGCATCGTCATGGAGTATGGCTCCAAAACCAGATAAGAAAATAGAGGGAAGCTCATTGCTAGTAATATGCTATTTGCCGTGTTAGAATCGCTGATGCCATGTATAGATACCTGCACACTTTCAGGGGTCATTCCTGAGTACAGCACCAGGCATAGCTTCTTAATACTCTGAATTGTGTATATACCTGCTTCCCCAAACAACAGCACGAAATGATTTGCATACTGTCTTTTGTTGTTTTCTCTGCCAGAATGAACTTTAAAAAATGACTTGTTTACATTTATGTTACTTAGAATGTCTTCCTTTGTGAAGGTCACGAATATGTATCTAGCTTACTTGGTCAGGGTATAAAACAAAGTAGACATCTATCTTTCTATCATTGTGGGAACCTTATAAAATGGGGGTGGGGCTTGAAAGGCTATTTGAAATGTAAGAAAGAGCATTTAGGGAGCCGTGAATATATTTGTTTGACATGATGAAAAATGTATAACCTAATTTTAGGTTTTGTTTTTTGATGATAGGTTTTCTTGTTTAAAGAATGTTAACATGAATATGTAAGAAATGTTCTATATTCATACATTAGGGCGTTTGTACTCGCCCTTTTTTTAAAACAAGTGATTATTGTCTTTCATTATCATTAAAACACAGATTGTGGGCTTCACTCCTTGGTTAGATTTTATTCATCTTGGGAAGCATTTTCTCCTGTTAAAATATTAAAGCCTAATTTGAAATATTTTCACAAACGCAAGTGACTTTTTGAAGGTTGTACTCTTGCTTCTGTGCATTTTTTTTGCATATTATATATCAACCTCTCCAGGATAGATGTGTTCTTTGTTGTTATAGAATATTACACATTTAAATTGAGTTTTCTCCACTATTCATGAGTTTAATTCCTTAGTGTAGATGTGACCTTACAGTCACAGATAAGGAACTTGGCTACATCTATTTATACCTTGGACCTTGTATTGAAGAATATTGCAAACACTGAAATTGTGGTATGTGTGTATATAAATATATATATTCATATATGTATGCTTTGTTATGCTTTTCAAAGCCATTTGACAATCATAGAATTGGAATGTCAAATCCAAGTGCTCTTTGAATGAGATGCAACACTAAATATAAAATCAATACAATAGGCTTTTAATGGTAGACTCAGTGTAGTATGTACACATGTTGATTTTTAAAGATGCAAACTGGAAACCTATATAATGATACAGTGATGATTACTTCAAAGAAAAATCAAGTATAAAGTAAAAAATCACAAGTATCACTTACATCAGATAAAGATAGAATCAATATAAACTAATAAAATAGTTATCTGTAACACTTTTTTTTTTTTTTTTGGTTTTTGGGTCACACCCAGCAGCGCTCAGGGGTTACTCCTGACTCTATGCCCAGAAATTGCTCCTGGCAGGCTCAGGAGACCATATAGGATGCCGGGATTCGAACCACCCTTTCTTCTACATGCAAGTCAAATAAATGCCTTACCTCCATGCAATCTCTCCGGCTCCACTGTAACACTTTTTTATATGACTGCTAATTTAAGTAAATTGCAAAGTATAGGTAAATCTGTTGTATTCAATTCAGCTTGTTACTGACTTTTCATTTGTTTTGGGGCTACACCTGTTGATGCACAAAACTATTGTCAACATAGGGGAACTTAAGAGTTGGCTCCTGTGTTCTCAAGGGAACTATTGGAATTGAATCTTGACTTCCTGCCTGCAAAGTATGTGTTCCTTGGCCTGTGTTACTGGTGTTTTCCCAACTGAAAGTGACATTTAACTTGCAGATTTCCTCTGGATACATAAATATAAGTATGGCGAATATGGATAGTGGGATTATTATGAATTGTCATTATTTCTTTGGTTTTTGGAACCATACCTGGCCGCACTCAATGACACCTTGAGCTTGTGGGACCATTTTTTGGTGCCCAGGGTTTGAACCTGAGTCTATGTGAAACAAGTGCTTTATCTTTTCTCTCTGATGTACTTACTATGGCCCTACAAGTTAGTTTTGTACAATAGTTTTTGAAATGCTAGTTTCAAGAAATTAAAGAAAGGAAATATATATAGAGAGAGATATACATATAATAGAGGCTAAACTTTATTAAACACTATGTAGAATGTATATACAATTCATATATGTTGTGGAATATGCACAGAACTGCAATTTGTTGTTTCCTATCCACAATTTCTGGATAATAAATAACTTGGTTAGGTCATGCAGATGTGGGTGGGATTACCACTAGGTGGTAGATTTGATTAAGAATCCTAATCTTATTTTTTTTTGATTAAATAAAAATTGGCATTTCACTGATACTAAAATTAGTACCAGATATGATAGTGGGATGTTAGCAGCCTAAGAATCGCATCACAAACTCAAGAGAGACTTTTAAAATAAAGCAAATTAGTATTTTGTTTCTGGAGTCAACTAGGAGACTAATGTGAGGTATTAACAATTACTAGTCCGACTCAGAATGTTAGGCCAGTCCAAGGCCTCTTTTTACATTGAAGGCCAAAAGAGGGAATTAAGACAATCACTTGAAGGACCGTGGTGGTGCAAATGGTAAGGCTCCTGCCTTGTCCATGTTAGCCTAGGAATAACCCGTGGTTCAATCCCACAGCATCCCATATGGTTCCCCAAGCCAGGGGTGATTTCTGAGCACATAGACAGGAGTAACCCGTGAGTGTCACCAGGTGTGGCCAAAAAACAAAACCATATGTGTATGTGTATGGCAAAACCAAAACCAAAAGAAAATAAAACAAAAAATAAAACACTTGAAATTGAAAAAAAAAGTATGTATGTAAGTTTAAAACAGTATAGATTTAAAATGCTTTCCTATTATCAGATAATAAAGACTGGGGAGCTACAGAAAGAGTATAGTAGTTAGAGCACTTTATCTTGTATGTGACAGACTCAAGTTCAATTCCCGGGTCCCCAGATGGTCCACAGATTCATACCAGGAGTAAGCCCTGAGTACCCCAGGTGTGGTTCTTGAGGGAGGGAAAGACAATGGGTATAAAAGATTCAGAAAAGACATGGCAAGTAGACCTGAAAAAGGGCTAGGGTGTCAGATAGCAATGGGGGAAAGGAAGACAAATAAAATGAGAAGTATGCAGATAGAGGTGAAAGAAGGAAGCTGAGATGTACAGCACAGTTCGAAAATCTCAGTAGCCTGTCTTTTCCACAGCTGATTTTTAACATTCTTGAATTTAATATATGTCTTTTGAAAAAGGAAGTAGCTCTGATAGTCAGAGTTCTCCCACTCCTCTTTGTTTTGCTTGCCTTCTGGGACTTAGGTTCATTTCATCCTTTATAGCAAAATGTCATTTAGAGTTAGATGTTTCAGAATTCAAGTTGTATTTACCACTTCCATTTTTCACCCTTATTTTCTCACATAGCACATCTAAAGAATCAAATTTTTGTAAATCTTCTGTCTGGAGGATTTAATTTAGTCATACTCTTGGGAATTTCTCTTTGATATTCTGTGAAATGGATTACCTCACTAACCACATCTGTTAATTGAAAGGTTTCTTTGGAATCTGATGTTTAACAGAAAGGAAGGGATTTTACTTGTAAAGAATTTTAAACTTTTTTCCTGTGATATGACCAAAGAAGTATTGTATGTTTATGAAACTATCAGTTATGTTTACATGCTAAGTAAGTTCAAATTTAAGAATTCATATGGATTTTCTGGTTATGCCTTTATAATTGAGAATGCTGTAATGAAGAGACCACTGTGCTCACCTGTAACCCTGAACACGTTTGTTAGCTTTTCTATTACTTCATTTGTAAACTGGAAATTTTACCTTTCTCTTTATCTCAGAAGATGAGTATATATAACTCAAAGTGTTACAAGGTAAATATTGTTAAATACACATATGGCTATGTTCACCATTAGATTACTTTTAGTCACTCTCATTTATTATAAGATGAGCAAATGCAGAATAAATTCTCTTTTTTCAATGATCCAAATATTGGATTTCAATAAACTAAAGTAATAATTTGTCAAAGAAACTTGTGAGCAAATGGAAGTAAAGTGGGTAAGTCATACATAACTTGTCATAGATCTTTTTAACAGGGACAAAGATCTAAGCCATTAGTTCCGTCTTTTTCTCTAATAATACTTTTATGCATAACTTATAAATCTTTTTACCTCAAGTCTGTCTTACTTTTCCAAACACAGACTAACACTAAGCAAGATAGAAAGAATAAAAAATCATAGGAGGTCAAATAGGCAGCTAAGCGATCTGATGCTTGTTGGACACTAATGGAATTTTAGACTTTAAGAAAATGATTAGTTATGAATTTCAATGTCCTTGTTGACAAAAAGGTCAGTTTTTGTAAAATTGTAATAAATTTTTAATGAGATTTAAAAAAATCACTATGTTAGATTATCACCATAAAGCCTATGCAGTTAGTTTTTCATATTAAGCATCACAGAATGTTTTCTGCTAAAATGACAATAGTAACTGTGACTTTTTAAAAACAGTTTTGTCTTCTATGTATAAATTTTGAAGTGCATACTTAAATATGTACCAATTAATGTGGTTTCAGAACTGCATGGAGCTATTGGCAAAAACGTTTGGCAATAGATGAGTAATTTTTGAAATGACATCATTAGTAGATGGAAGGTCTCCTTAGCATTTTGCCCACTTTTACCTATCTTTGAGATTTTTTCATAAAATATTAGTTTTCTTTATGCTTCTGATTTGCTTAATGAAATAATTGTGTGATCATTATGATACAAAATAAGCCTATTGTTGTATTAATATATGTTCTTAAATAATCCTATTTTTCTCATGATATAGAAAAATAATATTCATTACAGTTCTCTGTGAGGTTGATATCAGGTGTGTAATTAGGCTTAGCTTGAAATATTTGGGCAGAATTATAATTAGTATAATTTAGTCATGTGTTTGATCCCTTTCCATTTGAAGTATATAATTATAGCATAATATAGAAAAAGCAATAATTTCTGATTTCTGCATGTGATAGTGTAAATATATTGCAATAGAGTTTTCAACATTTTCCTGATATGAGCTGGCATATATCCCTTAATAATTGTATGTAGCACAATACTTAGTGATTTATTGTCTGATCATGGTTTCAAAGAAAACCTTTTATGCCTAAATAATCTGCATTAAGATTTCCTTTAAAAATTACTAAAGATAGGGGGCTGGGCGGTGGCGCTGGAGGTAAGGTGCCTGCCTTGCCTTGTGCTAACCTAGGACGGACCCTGGTTCGATCCCCCGGTTCCCCATATGGTCCCCCGTGCCTGCCAGTAGCGACTTCTGAGCGAATAGCCAGGAGTAACCCCTGAGCTAAACTGGGTGTGGCCCAAAAACCAAAAAAAAAAAAAATTACTAAAGATAAAATGATTATAGTAAATGAGGAACACAAGATGCAGATTCTGCCGAAATGTTTTAAAGTAAATCCATATCGAGTATATTGACTTCATATTTAGCAATTTCCTTTTCTGTTGCAAATGTCAGTGTGTGGCTTTGGGAAAGGGGTAATTCTATTTGAAAAGAGAATACTTTGTGGTGTATTACTTGTGAGTGTACATCTGCATTCTAATGTGAAAGTATAGTAAAGAAAGATGAAAATGAAAACTTAAGTTTTGCACAGATATTGAAGACTTGAACAAAGAAATTTAATTCCATTTTATCCAATTATTTAGATAAAATTTCTCTCATTTAAGAATTTTGGGGCCTGTGAGGTGGCGCTAAGGTGTTTGGCCCCAAGCCAGGGGCAGTTTTTGAGTGCTTAGCCAGGAGTAACCCCTGAGCATCAAATGGGTGTGGCCCAAAAAACAAAACAAAACAAAGCAAAACAAAATTTTTATAATCAGAGTAGTTCTTCACATACTGCTTGCTAGTTGTTCAATGTGGTCTATGTCTAAGCCATTTCACTGTACCCCTTGGTGAGATATATCGCTTTCTCTGGGGACTAGCCATGCTCCATAGCCACATCGTGTCTGAGGCCAGAATATTCCTATTTAGCTGCTCCTATTTGTTCCTGCTGGACTTTGAAGTACTGTTTTCCCATTATCTACCTTCCCTCAGATTCTTAAATAAATGACTCCATCAGTCAGTTTGGCTGCTGCCTATTGTACTTCAAGGAAACCCTATTTCCTAAGTTCTACATTTCTCCTATTACCAATAAAATAGATTTACTCAATATCAAGTCATAACTATTCTACCCAGCTTTCAACCTGCGCAATTCAGCGACCTCTTTCCCCTTCATTTCCAGTCTCATATACAGGCTTTGGGAAGCTGAACTGAACTCAACTGGGGTCTAAAGCACAAACTAAAATTTTCCCAGGAATCTCACTGTGACTGTGACTTTTCTCTCCTACAATCTCGACTCTTATTGGCAGGGGCTGTACTTAAGAGGAACATGAGGGATTGTGCACAAGCTAGGTACTGAAATAGCTATTGAACTGAAGGACATAGCAGGCCAGGAAATTCTGAATGATATAAGCCCCTAGTTGGACACTCTGTAAATGTTCCTTTTTTATTTTCAAGGACATTGATGATTTAGTGGATGGGGTAGCCTTCATTATTCGGGTTACTAATCCCGAATATGTTTTTTTTAATTGCTGACCCATTCATCTGGTTACTGCCTACTGCAAGACCCCAGGGATACTCTCATTACAATACCTCTTGCATAGAATCTTCTCTGGCTCTTCAGCTGAAGCTTTTAGAGTTGAAACATATGGAAATATTTTATCCTTTGGTTCTAAAGCTCATTTAGAAGCTAACTAAATTTGTGTTGCATTAGACAGGCTTTCTTTTGCATTTAGAAGAGGAGGCACTGGGACAACTCTGACTTCAGTCTATGAAAAAAATAAACAAAAGTGAGCTTTACTCTTGGAAAATTGTCTAGGGGGCCAGAGCAGTGGTGCAGCAGTAGGGCGTTTGCCTTACATAAGGCTGACCTAGAACTGACTGCGGTTCAATTCCTCGGCATTCCATATGGTCACCCAGACCAGGAATAATTTCTGAGTGCAGAGCCAGGAGTAACCCATGAGGGTCACTGGGTGTGACCCCAAAACAAAACAAAACAATTCAAAAAGGAAAATTGTCTAGGAAGTAGGCTCACCATGTTCCTAATCCATGTTCTTTTTCCTTGGCTGTAGAAAGAAGACTTTCCATAGTCGTTGTCATCTTCTTTTTTGCTTTTGACCACACCCAGTAGCTCTCAGGGGTTACTCCTGACACTGTGCTCAGAAATTGCTCCTTCCTTGGGGGGACCACATGGAATGTTGGGATTTAACCGCATCCATCCTGGGTCAGCCCAGCTGTGTGCATGGCAAATGCCCTACAGCTGAGCTACAGTTCCGGCTCGATAGTCTTCTTTACTATTGTATATTTTGGTTTGGAGGCTATACCTGGCTCTGTTCTGGAATTGCTTCTGGATCTGTCCTCAGAGATCACTCCTAGCAATGTTTGGGGGGGCTATAGGGAATGCCAAGCTTTGAACTTGGTTTAATTGTGTACAAGGCAGGCCCCTCATCCAGTTTACTAACTCTCAGGCTCTGGAAAGAAGACTTTAAATTGGTCCTTGTGGTCCCAAGTGAGACAAGATAGTTACATTGCTGATTCCCTGTTTTCATTGTCCAGTTAACTACATAAGCAGAGTTATTATTTCTTCCTTGAAAATCCTATCTTTGGGGCCAGCGAGGTGGTGCTTAGAGGTAAGGTAACTGCCTTGCAAGCGCTAGCCAAGGAAGGACCAAGGTTGTGGTTCCATCCCATATGGTCCCCCCAAGCCAGGGGCAATTTCTGAGCACTTAGCCAGGAGTAACTCCTGAGTATCAAACGGGTGTGGCTGAAAAAAACCAAAAAAAAAAAAAGAAAGAAAATTCTATCTTTAGCTTTGTAATTTTTCTTAATCCAAATGTGCTACATATATAGAATCAAGATCAATCAAATATAAAATTTCTTGTCACTAATGAGATATCTCACACCAGTGAGAATGGCACATATCAGAAATATGGGGATCAGTCTGTATTGACAGGGAAGGGGAGGAGGAAGAACTCTCATCCACTATTGAGGTGACTGTATCTGGTTGTACCTTTATAGAAAAATGGATGGAGATTTCTCATATTTTTTACTTCTTACTTTCTCAGTAAAATTTTTAAATTTTACTTTCTCAGTAAAAAAAGTGGAGATTTTAGATTTCTCAGTTCTCAAACTAAGAATTGAGCTGCTATATGAACCAGCAATATTACTTCTTGGGTAGCTGCTCCCAGGACATAAACCACTTATTCAAAAGGGTGTATTACATCGTTACTTATTGCAACTAATTTAGCGCAATAGCTAAGAAATGGAATCAACCTGGGTATTCAATGATAGATAAGTGGATTAGGAAGATGTGGTAGATATACAGAATGGAATACTATGCAGCTATAGTATATACGACGCAGCTGCTAGAAATGATGAAATCATGCAATTTGAAAGCATGCCTGGAACTAAATGATAACATGTTAAATTTAAGTAGGTCAGAAAAAAGGATAAACAAGAGGATATCACTTATATGTGGTGTTAGAATAACTGGCTGAGGGAATGCAATGTATGAGAAAAGGATTCTGGGAGCTGGAGCAATAGCACTGTGGGTAGGGTATTTGCCTTACATCCAGCTAACCTGGGTTCAATCCCTGGCATTCTAAATGGTCCCCAAGCTAGCTGTGAATAATTTCGGAGTTTAGAGCCAGGAGTAACCTTTTAGTGCCACCAGTTATGGCCCCAAATTAAAAGAATAAAAAAGAGAATTCCTTGATCACCCTTGAATAGAGAGACTGGTAGAAGGACAGAAAAAGAAATTTAGGATATCAAGGTGGATGGGAAGTAACAGGCAGGAATCAATGGCCTTGGTTATATCAGTAATCTGGGAGTGGTATAGTTCTGTAACCAAACAGCAGGGTCAAATCAGTGAGAACATGAGATCCAAACTACAGTAATGAAACTTAGAAATGTGCCAGTCAAGGTGGCAGGCTGGTGGGGTGGGAGTGGGCCTGAGGACATTGGTGGTAAGATTGATGCTAGGACATTATATATTAAAAACTAAACTATGAATAATTTTATAAATCATGGTGCTTTGATGACAATTTAGAAAACCTGTAACCTGTAAACTATAACAACTTTTGTGATGTGTTTAAATAAAACCCAACCCAGGAAAACAGAGATTTAATGATGTTAAGAATATTTTGTGCTCAAGCTGATTTGTTTGCTCTTAGTTGTTATAATCATGCTTCCCACTTCTATAATCATGTTTTATGTTGCTTTCCACAATAATTTAAAATATCCTTGTTCTTTTAAATTGCTTTTTATAGAAAAATTATTGTCATTAAAAGAATTTGTTTTTTGATATTGCACCAAATGGACACTCACTCACAGACCTCACTCACTCATTCACTCACTCATTCACTCACTCATTTATTCTTATTTTAGTTATTTCTGCTTTATGATAGATACTCTGTAAAGAATTAGAAATAGTGGATGGGATCGTCACATACTAAAAAGGGAGAGAGGTTGTTGGGATGAAGTTGGAAATGGATAGGGAGGAGTCATATTGGGTAGTGCCTTGGAAGTTAGAGCAAAGTTTGAAATGTATTTTTAGAGTAATTAGTACCATTGGAAATTTTTCTATAGTGGACAGATATCATTATGACTTGATTGGTAGAGAGAATTGTGGAGTTAAGATATCCAATGTGTAGGCTACCAAAAATGTTGAGAATGACCACATGATTTAGACTATTTCTTTGCCAAATAAATAATCCCAATATGTACCCAAAGCCATCTTATACTGGGAGGTTCTGTTTAAACATACTTGTTAGGTTTAATTGTGAGTTTCTGAGTTGATTCAATAATACTCATTAGGGAACTTATTAAAAGTTTATATTGCTGGTTCCTGAGTTACTAAGTTTTGGTTGAAGTATAGGAAAATTTTAGTTTTAAAAGTTTTCTGAGCAAGTCAAAAATATTTTTTATATTAGCAAGATTAAACAAAATAATTCTATAATTATTCTATAAAGGCATCCTTTAAAATGTAATTTACAGAAAGTAATTTCATAAAGGTAAACATTGATTTTACATTTTAGAGCTGTACTACAAATTGACTTCTTCCACTGATATGCTAGTAATCATTTCCAGAAGTTAAATCTTCAAAAAAAAACAGACTACAAAACCCTTTTGGCTGAATGAATATCTCTCATTCTGAAAAAGATCTGAACATTGTGTTAGGAAAATTTTAAAATAAATGTAATTGCGTTTTCTTATTTATATTTTTAAAAACTTCACTCAATCTTATTCTTTTTATTCTATTTTTTATTTTGCTTTTTTGGGGGCCACACCCTGTGACGCTCAGGAGTTACTCCTGGCTATGCACTTAGAAATTGCTCCTGGCTTGGGGGACCATATGAGATGCTGGGGATCGAACCAAGGTCCATCCTGGATCAGCTATGTGCAAGGCAATTGCCCTACTGCTGTGTTATCGCTCTGGCCCCAATCTTGCCTTTTTTTAAAAAAAAAATTTTTTTTAATCCTCTCTAGATGTTTTCTTGGGTTACTGGGTTCTGCTTCTTTGTTTTTCTAATTTGTCGTTTTTAAACCAGCTTCTTAAACACTCACCAACTCCTCAGCTTTCTTTTCTTTCCTGGGAGAGTTCTTAGTACATTCAAGATTATCACTTCACTAACACCACAGCCTTTCCATCTAAAGAAGATGAAAAATAAACAACTGATGACAGTTCTCTTCACATTTTTTTGGCAATAGAACTGTTTTTGATTATTTTTAATTTTAAAATTAAAAATTTAAAATACTAATGGTATTATACACTAAATAACAGTAAATTGTGTTTGGGATAGGTATTACTATTGTAATACCACATCAGTTTTCACCTATTCCCACCCACAGTTATCTTAGAATGTCTGCGCGCAACCCTCCACCCAGAAAAGCTTAGTTCAGCGTCTGTAACTTAGGATCTGTCCTTGTCACTCCACTGGGACTGGAGATCTCAATCAAATGCAAGATCTGATACATGAAACACAATGTAGTGCTTATGAGGCAAACAGCAGGAGTTTCAAAACCTAAGACTGAAGTTTTAATATTCTGCTTTTCTCCTGGTTTTGAAACACTAATTGGGTATAATGTAGTCACCAATTAAACCTACTAAGTGCAGGTAGTATGTCTTTTTAACAAGGGAAATCATCTCAGTTGGTAGTTAGAGAGCACATGGTAGACCATAGCAAATCTCACATCATTTATTATTCTGATCTTTCTACACTCTCTTTAACTCTTGGGTTTTTGTTGTTGTTAGGTACACCTGGTGGTACTCAAGGGTCATTCTCAGCTCTTTGCTAAGGGATCACTTCTGGTGCTGCTTGAGGGAACATAAATTGTGGGGTGTTCAGTACAGGGCTCACCACAAGAAAGGCAAGTGATTTCATGTCTGTACTATCTCTTTACTCCCGTCCCCTTTTAAAATTCTTTCTTTGACTGTTAAGATACCCAACACACACCCAGAATACAGTCCCCCTCACACCTGATTCTTCACCAAGGGGGAGAATTGTGGTCAAATCAATTTCAGGAATTACAGAATCAAGTAATTTATAAATTACTATTTATAAATAGTAATTCTGCAAGTAAAATCAGGGGTGCTTTTGCAGTTTTTCATCTAGTCAATATACTTTCACCACTTCTAGTCACCTATTGTAGTTGCTTCCTATTTTATCACTTTCTTGGCCTCTTATTCTACCTGTTGGAGAGAGGATTTGCTGTTGTTCCACATTTGATATAAAAAGATACCATCCTTTAAGAGATTCATGATTGAGTGCAACTCCAAAATGTTTATGAGAACCAATATCCTCTTCCTTTTCCTTTCCATCCTGAATTTCTGTTTTTTATTTGTCTATTTGCCCTCAAAAGATTTCTGATGTGGTGCAACTTGGAAGAGTTATGAGACCAACATTTTCTTACCTTTCCCTTTGGCCCTTTGCACTTCTGGTTTTTATTTGCCTCAGGTTTAGTAACTAGAGAAAACCTCCTTTAGATTTATAAATGAAAGCTCCACTGAATCTTTGTGCATATTTATATTATACAGTCTTTTCATGGTTCTCTTGACTTTTAAGGCACAACAGACATTCTTTATTACTGATGCTTTTCTTTGTCGGAGCACTAAATGCACCTGCATCCTTTTCATAGAGATATAAGAGTATACCTTGACTTTTAGAATGCCAGCTTAAGGAGTTGATATTTTATTTCTGCCATGCAAAGGGATGACACAATGAAATCTGAAGTTCATCTTCTTCTTCCTCTCACATCCTTGACTAAAGATTGAAACTTGCTTTTCAAGCTAATCCCCTTCCTCATTTTCAAATGATTTCTCCCATCTTCCAATGCTGAGTTCAGTTTTTATTCACAAAGGAATTCTTACTGTTCTCTATCTACTGCTGGTTATCCCATAGTCTGAGTTAAATATGAGCCTTTCAGTCAAGTCATTCCAGATTGTAGCTTTAAATTTGTTTCTTGTAGTATGTAGTCTTTTCAACTCTTCAGTGATGACAGGGCAATTGTGTAATCACAAAGAGTATTAATAAATGAATGAAGCCTTCACCTTGCTTCATGTTCTTCACTAAAAACAAATCTCAAAGCATGATAGACCTAAGGTTAGAACTTAGATTGCCATTAAGAAATAAAAGATTGAGCCAGGGAGCTAGCTAACTGGGCTGCAGAACATGATTTGCAGGAGTTCTGGTCTTTGAGCCCCACTGGGAGCATGAAGAACCACTAGGTGTGATTCTACCAGGCTCATGCCCAAAATAAATCAAAAAACAAAATGAAGGTCAGTCCAGGATTGGAGGAAAATATTTTTGAAACAAAGACCTGATTAAAAAAGGGAATATCTAGAATATTAAAGAACTCGGTAAGCATTGTAAACTAGTAAGAAGACAAGCAGTGTAATTTGCAAATAATTTGCAAGTAGGAACACTCAATACACTTCCAAGAGAAATGAAAATTCATATTTATACAAAGAATGTTTGTGAATGATCATAGTAGCATTTTAAAGCTTCTATTGAGAAAAAATTTCAACTAGTGAACAGATATAAAATAGCATAACTAGAGAATTGAATTCTATTTAGCAATAAAATGAATCAAATTCCAGCTTATATAATAGCATGATTATTCTCTAAAATATTATTCTAGAGAGTAAGTATGGAAAGAAACAGTACTTCTACAGGCTTTTATTAAGTTTTGTGTTCTCTAGATATATATCAGAATGCAGATTATTCACAGTCTAGAGGTAAGGTGTGATTGCTCCTGGGCATGAAAGGAAAGAAGGAATTTTGGGGGGGAATCTGATAAAAAGACATGTAAAAAACTGTAATGGTGGTGACTGGAAGTAACTGTATTATTTGTATTACTGTATTAAAACTCAGTGAGCTATGCCCTTCAATGAGTGAACTTTGTGCTATATAAATTAAACTCCAATAGAGGTGTTTCAAACTCTTTACAGGGGGTTGAGGGTGCGAGATAGTACAGACCTTAAAGTAGTCCCCCCAGCACTGCCAAGAGTGATCCCTGAGCACCATCATTTGTGGCCACTCCCCTCTTCCCATAAAATTTTCACACAGAGGACACTTTGGTGGTGATAAAGATTGCAGTAACTTGTACAATGTCATCCAACTACAATAATAAATAAACACATATATAACACATATTAGCCCATCACGATGTAGTTCTTTATTCCTTTCATGGCATATCTCAAACTTACAGGTGCATAAATATCACCCTGGAACCCTGGATAGTTATGGCTCAAGGGGCTGGAGCACATGCCTGGTAAGACTCTTGGTGATCCCCGCCAGGAGTGATCCATAAAAACAGAGTTAATGGCCCAGAGAGATAGCACAGTGGCGTTTGCCTTGTAAACAGCCGACCCAGGACCAAACGTGGTTGGTTCAAATCCCGGTGTCCCATATGGTCCCCCATGCCTGCCAGGAGCTGTTTCTGCGCAGACAGCCAGGAGTAACCCCTGAGCACTGCCTGGTGTGGTTCAAAAACCAAAATAAATAAATAAATAAATAAATAAATAAGAACCGAGTTAAGAATAAACTCTGAGCACAGCTAGGTGTGACCCCCCCAAACAAACAAATTCACTGAATCACTGATTCCACCTGTCTTTCTTACTTCCACACCATAATTTGGTTTATTGGGCTCACTTGCAAGACCCAAATTATGGTCAAATTTCTTAAAGTCAAGAAGTAAACTAGCATGTTTTAACTACAGAATTTTGGAATTATTTCTGAAAATTTAGCATTGCTCCAGGTTAAGAATTAAAACACAGGACAATTTGAGCTGAAATGTACTGCAGAATTACAATGTTCCAGGCATGGTTCATGTTTCACATACATTATTATATTTTTGTTTGACTCTGAGAGGTAGATACTATGATTTTGTCCTTGTTAAAGAGGGAATGGAGTCAAGAGAGGTAAAAAAAAAAAATAGGCAAAAACAAAAACTTGCTGAAAATCTCACAGCTAGTATTTACCTGAAATTGAAAATGAGCTGACTGAATTGAAGAGTTCTAGAGAACTTGATAATATCTATGTCCTCCCGCTTTTCCCTTTCATTCCTGCGCTGCAGTTCCTTAACTGATCTGCTGTTCTTGAAAAGGAAATCAGAGCCTGGAGCGATGGTACAGTGGGTAGGGCACCTAATTTGCACACAGCTGATCCTGGTTTAATCCCTAATGTCACATATGAACCCCTGAAACTACCAGAAATGATTCCTGAGTGCAGAGCCAGAAGTAATGTCTGAGCATCTCTGGGTGTGGCCCAAAGTACAAATGGAGTCAGTCCCCTCCACCAAATCTTTGGCCCTTTATAATCATTTGACACTTACCCATGCCAAATTTGATTGCTTTTGTGCCACAGAGACTTATCGTTTTTGAGACTGGTGCACAAGTACAGCACTTGTCTTGCAGGTAAACCCAGATTTGATTTTCGGCCCCACATGTCATCCCCTTAGGAGTATTCCTAAACACAGAGCCTGGCCTAAGCCTTGAATACAGCTGGGTATGGTTCCTCAACAAAACAAAACAATGTAATAGTTTTGCAGGGTTTCCTAGGACTGCTGTGCTTGAAGTCCTTTGTAGCTTGCTTATATTGATGGCTGGAGTCAAAAGAGAAAGACAAGCCAAGCAAAGCTTTAATTCCCTTATTTTCATTTCCCTGAAGGCTTTAACCCCTTCAAACCAATCTCTGGTGTCCTTAATCCTTATGTTCCTCTTCTTCCTTTTAAGATAGATATAGATCATTCTTGATATCGGAGTGAGATTAAGGCATTTTACCAACTAACAATAAATAGTTGACCTGTTATCTTCCCCACCTTTTTAAAATGAAGATTGGGCTTTATTAAAAGCATCGGTATTTTTAATGTTTTAAATATTTTTTGTGAACATAGTGTTTTTAAAAGTTGAGTATCAGGAAGGTACATCGTTAATTCATCAGTGGCACCTCCGTCTTAATACGCTTAGACATTCTTTACTTTTGAAGGCAGAATTAATCTTTGATCAGATGTATATCAGGGATACTATTGGTTTTATTATTTTGCAAAAATGTTCTTGTGATTATCTTAGTTTAATACTACCCACCTACATATATTTTTGAATATACAGGATAGATAAGGAGAATACAAAGAACAGAATGGTTCTATTAAATCAAATGCAAAGAGAGACATAAGCTACTTCTATTTGAAAAACTAATATAGATGTTTAATTAGCTTCCTTCTTGTCTTTGAGGAAAGGGAATCTGAAATTGAACTGATGAGAATGTTTGGATCTTCTAGGTGCAACATTGTGGAACAGTGAAGAAAATCTTGATTTAATTTCAAGAATATATACATATAGATAGATAGCTAAAACAAGGTAGTTTTAATTGAATCTTAATTAGAAAGGTGTGAAGGGAGATAGAAGAGTACATAATCAAGAAGGAGCATGGGCTTCTCTACAGTGGAAATAAGAAAACAAAGGAATATAGAGACAAGCAAGCAAGATACATGTTCAAGAGAGAATAGGGATATGAAGAACAAGCCAAGAAGATCTTATTTTTAACCAGGAACGTTTTTTGGAGACAGTAGAGAGACTAGGGGGAGGAGTAGGCAGTGATAGAGGATGGGAAGAGAAAGTGAATTTATATTTAAAGTATCGCTAGGCAAAAATTAACACTAGTGCCTGCAAAGCTTTCACATGCCTCTGTGACTAGACATTTGTTCAAAATACAGATACTTGGACCAGTGAAAAGCCCAAAGGGCATAGCACATGCTTTGCATGCTGGAGGATTTGCTTCAATACCTGTCATAGCATGGTCCCCTGAGTATGCAGAGCTGGGATTATCCTTTGAGTATCACTGGATGTGACCCCAAAGCCAAAAATATGTGTTTATGTGTATATATAAACATATAATGTACACATATATTATGTTTAATAATAAATGAAGGAAATTATTTAAAGAAAAAAGTGATTCATTTAAATTTTTGAATTTTTTTCATACTAATAGCTAGATTAGGATACTGATTGGTATTAATTGAAGCTACCTGAATGACTAAACTAGTTAGAATGATTGATCAGTTGATCTAGTGTGCTTGGGGATGAGGGGGGTCTTCTGAACCTGGGACTTTGGGTAAATGCTATTGAGACTGTCAAGGCCAGTCAGAATGGCTGCCTAATGGAGGTTACAGTGTTCTTGAGAAGGAAAGGATGAGGTCTTGGTCTTGATGAAATTGTGATTGTTTTAATGGGTGAAAGACAACAAACTTCTAAGTGAGTTGATATGTGGGATAAACAGTGAGAAATGCAATGAAGAAAATCAGAGTGAGGCATGAAACAGAGTACCTGGAGGGAGAACTTGTTATTATAATGATTTTAGTGAGAGTGGTATTGGAATATTATATGCCTAAAACTCATTTACATGTAGCTTCATATATCACAATTCTTTAATTACACGTAAAGATTCATATGTAAAGATCTTCATAAAAATATAGATAAAAAGATTTTTTTTTTTTGGCTTTTTGGGCCACACCCAGTGACACTCGGGGGTTGCTCCTGGCTATTTGCTCAGAAGTCGCTCCTGGCAGGCACAGGGGACCATATGGGGAGCCGGGGGATCGAACCGCGGTCCGTCCTAGGTTAGCGCAGGCAAGGCAGGCACCTTGCCTGCAGCGCCACCGCCTGGCCCCTGCTTTTTTGATAAAAAGATTTATATTAATCTGTATATAAAGATCTTTATAGTGTTTATAAAGATTTTTTTAAAACTAGTATGCTGAAGTTTCTCTTTTTTTAGACACACACATTTCTGTTAAAGAAATATAAAAACTTCTTATCTGCATCACCTTGAAAGGAAGTATTTTCTGTTGTTCTTAAAATTGCTGTATTTTGGGGCTGGTGAGGTGGCCCTAGAGGTAAGGTGTCTGCCTTGCAAGAGCTAGCCAAGGAAGGACTGCGATTCGATCCCCTGTTGTCCCTTATGGTTCCCGAAGTCAGGGGTAATTTCTGAGCACTTAGCCAGGAGTAACCCCTGATCTTCAAACGGGTGTGGCCTCAAAAACCAAAAAAAAAATTGCTGTATTTTTTACTTGGTTTGTTTTGGGACCACATCTGGTGAAACTCAGGGACTATTGCTGACTGCATTCAGGAATTACTTTTGCAGGCTCATGGGAGCCTATGGGATTCTGGGGATGGAATCCAGGTCAGCCACATTCAAGGCAAATACCCTACTGGCTGTACTATCACTATGGTCACCAAATTGCTGCGTTTCTGGTGTCTTCCTAAAGACTTCATGTAGCAGTCAAATCTCTGCCGGTGCTGCTTGTGTAGAACCTTTAAATAGTCCTGTCTTTAAATAACTTTTTTTTTTATTAATACCTTTATTTAAACACCTTGATTACAAATATGATTGTAGTTGGGTTTCAGTCATGTAAAGAACACCCCCCTTCACCAGTGCAACATTCCCATCACTAATGTCCCAAATCTCCCTCCTCCCCAACCCACCCCCACCTGTACTCTAGACAGGCTTTCTACTTCCCTCATTCATTCACATTGTTAGGATAGTTCTCAATGTAGGTATTTCTCTAACTGCACTCACCACTCTTTGTGGTGAGCTTCATGAAGTGAGCTGGAGCTTCTGGCCCTCCTCTCTTTTGTCTCTAAAAATTATTGCAAGAATGCCTTTCATTTTTCTTAAAATCCATAGATAAGTGAGACTATTCTGTGTCTATCTCTCTTCTTCTGTCTTATTTCACTCAGCATAGTAGATTCCATGCACATCCATGTATGGGAAAATTTCATGACTTCATCTCTCCTGATGGCTGCATAATATTCCATTTTGTATATGTACCACAGTTTCTTTAGCCATTTATTTGTTGTAGGGCATCTTGGTTGTTTCCAGAGTCTGGCTATTGCAAATAGTGCTGCAATAAATATAGGTGTGGGGAAGAGATTTTTATGTTGTGTTTTTGTGTTACTAGGGTATATCCCTAGGAGTGGTTGGTATAGTTGGATCGTATGGGAGCTCAATTTCCAGTTTTTGGAGGAACCTCCATATTGTTTTTCATAAAGGTTGGATGAGATGGCATTCCCACCAGCAGAAGATAAGAGTTCCTTTCTCTCCACATCCCTGCCAGCACTGCTTGTTCTCATTCTTTGTCATGTGTGTCAATCTCTGTGGTGTGAGGTGGTATTTCATAGTTGTTTTGATTTGCATCTCCCTGATGATTAGTAATGAGGAGCATTTTTTTCATGTGCCTTTTGGCCATTTGTATTTCTTCTTTATCAAAGTATTCATTTCTTCTACCCATTTTTTGATGGGATTAGATGTTTTTTTTCTTGTAAAGTTCTGTCAGTGCTTTGTATATTTTGAATATTAGCCCCTTATCTGACGGGTATTGAGTGAATAATTTCTCCCACATGGTGGGTGGCTCTTGTATCATGGGCACTATTTCCTTTGAAGTGCAGAAGCTTCTCAGCTTACTATATTCCCATCTGTTTTTCTATGCTTCCACTTGTTTGGAGAGTGCTGTTTCCTCCTTGAAGATGCCTTTAGTCTCAATGTCATGGAGTGTTTTATCTATGTGTTGTTCTGTATACCATATAGTTTCATACCTGATATCAAGGTCTTTAATCCATTTGGATTTTATCTTCGTACTAAAGTTTCTATAACTTTAATTTATATCTAATACTGCATGGCCTAAGAAATGCTATTTTTTTCCACAGGTCCTTTCAGAGGCTGGTAGACACTGGAGCACTTTTGGTGCCATGTTTTCTTTTAAGGCACCAGACCTCTTCCTCTTAGTTTATATGACTTTGCAGACTGTCTTTGGCATTCCTTGGCTTGTGGTAGTATAATATTGGTACTTAAATCATTTTTCCTATGTTTGCATCTGTGCCAATTTCAGCTTTTTTTAATAAGTATCCTAGTACAACTTCATCCTAGCTCTCTCTCTCTCTCTCTCTCTATATATATATATATATATATATAGAGAGAGAGAGAGAGAGAGCTAGGATGAAGTTGTACTAGGATATATATAGCTTTACTTCCAAATACTGTCACCCTGAGGTGAAGGAACTTTGAAATGTGAATTCTAGGGAGATTCATTTTAGTTATATGGCAATAAAGAGTATACAAATGAATGCATTCTACAGGACTGAACTTAGAGACACTGAAGTTGGTGAATGTAGCCAGATATAAAAGATAGCATATATACAATTCCAATCTATCTAAGAGAGGGAAATCAAGAGAGATGGAAAGCTATGAATTTTCGGGAGCAGGGAGTGAATCCTAATTGCCATGAAGTTTCTTTTTGATGTGATGAGTGTGTTCTGTAGCTAGATATTCATGATTCTAAAATTCTGAAACTAAGAATTGTGCCGTCTCTTTAAATAAGTGAATTTTATCGTCTGTGAAGTGCATATCCAATGTGTACGTGTGTATATGTGTGTGGAGAGAGAAATTAAATGGAATTAGCTGTGTCAGTTACTTTGAAGATGCATAAAAAGATGGGGTGAGAGAAGAGAATGTGGGTTCAAGCAGACTTTGTTTCATAAACCACAGAAGATGCCACAGCATGTTTATGTACTGATTCATGTGATTCAGTGGAAGTGTAAATAAAGATGCCAGTTAGGGCAGAGGGACAGTTCAGGAGCCAGCTCTTCAATTCACTAGAATACAATTGTGATTGAGCTTTTTGTATTTCTCTTCCTTCCTAGGTGACAGATCAGTCAGTGAAAGCATTTGCTGAGCATTGTCCTGAACTTCAGTATGTTGGTTTCATGGGTTGTTCAGTTACTTCCAAAGGAGTCATTCACCTCACCAAGGTAAGCATTATGGCCATTTCTAAATCCACGTCCCATTTCTATGTCTCATTCTTGTCTCCTCATACCCGAGTTGTTAAACACAATAAGTGAGAGGGGAGGGCAGGCAGATAGTAAGAGATGGGTTAAGCAACTTGCTTTGTATGTGGCTGATGTTGATTTGATCCCAGCATCATCTAGGACCCCGGAGCACTGTTCGGGTCACTCCTAAGCACAATGCCAAGAATAGACCTGGAACACCAAGTGAGGTTTTCGTTTCAGTCTTTGAATGAGGAATAGTCAGACCATTAGAAAAGTCTATTTGCATGTGATTAAATTGAAGGTTGTTTTAAGTTAGAAATACCAAAACTATATTTTCTTACATTGGAACATTGCAATTAAATCAGAGATTCCCAAACTAATTTGGCCTGTTGCCCCCTTTTCAGGAGAACAAAAACCAAACCCTCAATGTCTCTTGGCAACCTACCTTTTTAGGTGAACAAACAGAAGGTAGACTCTAAGTTGCTCCCTGGTGCCTCACTATTTCTTGCACCCCTTAGGGGTAGTCTCCCACTTTGAGAAATACTGTTATCAAAAAGCACTTTCTCGGGCCCGGGAGATAGCCTGGAGGTAAGGCGTTTACCTTTCATGCAAAAGGTCATCGGTTCGAATCCCGGTGCCCCATATGGAACCCATGCCTGCCAGGAGCAATTTCTGAGCATGGAGCCAGGAGTAACCCCTGAGCACTGCCGGGTGTGACCCAAAAACCAAAAAAAAAAAAAAAAAAGAAAAAAGCACTTTCTCTTTGCTAATGATCATAAAACATATGCATTCAAGAAACTGGTAATGGGAAAGAAATTGTTCAATGTTGACTACTGTATTGCATTGACTTTTTGGGCAGAGCTTTATGAACCACATCCAAAGGTGCACAGGACTTAGTCCTGGCTTTGTCTGTGTTCAGGGAGCACTCCTGATAGTGCCCAGGGGACCATATGGAGTAAAGTGGAATGCATCTGGGTCAGTTGCATGCAAAGCAAGCACATTACCCACTAAAATATCTCACCAATTTCTCATTTATATTTTAACTGCTCATATAACACTAGTTTTTTTGAACATTTGACTTTTTTTTTTTTTTAACATTTGACTTTTGACATTGAGAGATTTTGGGTCACACTAACAGTGCTGGGAGCTGCTTCCACCTTTGTGCTTAAGGTCACTTCTTGTAGTCCTGATAGGGGCATGGAAACTTGTGGGTGTCATTGATCAAATGGGGGTCGGCAGCATGCAAACCAATTCTCCTAGATTCTCTTGTATCTCTTTGGCCCTTCACATTTAACTGTTAAGAAGTGAAGATAGCCCATGCAGTTCATTTGATGAGGCATATGTAAGATGAATTGAAGTGATTGTATGTGAAAAACTCATCTTAAAGCTTAGTTTATTTATATGTCAAATATATAAAATTTCATGTTTTAGCAATGATGAAATGCTTATTCTTTTGTAATTTCTCACTGTCATCTATTACTTTCTAAGCCAGTGGTCCTCTAACTACGGCCCGCGGGCCACATACTGTATTTGTTCCCATTTTGTTTCTTCACTTCAAAATAAGATATACTCAGTGTGCATAGGAATTTGTTCATAGTTTTTGTTTTTACTATAGTCCGGCCTCCAATGATCTGAGGGACAGTGAACTGGCCCCCTGTTTAAAAAGTTTGAGGACTCCTGTTCTAAGCTTTCAATTAATTTATTGGAATTATTTCATGCCTACCTTTTATGGAAAAAATAATTTCTCTTAACTTTACCTGTGTACTCTCTGAAATTTGTCACATCAGAATTTTTAAGTGTCTATGCTGTATTTAGGAGAATGGATGTGTCTTGCCTTTCCGCTTAATCACTGAGAAACTTTTTATCTCACCTCCCTTCATTTCATTGCTATTAAAGAAGTGCTGTGTTTACAACACACTACTGAAATGAAACAGGTCTAATCCCTGGTCTCTTCCAGCTTTGTCCCTTCAGGTTTCTTTATACTTCCACTTTAGTGGGAAATAACATTTTTCATTTCTTCCTGGGAAAACAACAAATGTTTATGAATTACTATGACTATGGCAGTAAGGCCCATGGGGAGGGGCTAAGCTCTGCTGTCAGTTTATGTGCGATCTTGCTTCTGCACTTAATAGCTAAGTGGGCCAAGTATTTTTCAGGATATAATTAAGATATATGCATGGTGTTTGCCTCAAGTTCAAGATCACTGTAAATGCTAAGCAAATATACCTACTAATGTTAAAATAGATGCTTTATTATTAAAATTGTGGAATGCCAAAGCAAGCTTGGAGAAAAAAAATGAAATCACTGTTCTAGTGTATTTGGAAGAAAGCCTGATATTTTCTTATGTCTGATCAGCTTTAATTATATTTTGATGATTACAGCCCAGAACTAGCAGAGAGGCATGTTATCCTCAGCTATTGCTCTATCGGAATACTTTAGGCTAACAGAGACCATATGTGACCATCCTTTTTTACTCATTTTCTATAACCTTGGCCTGAAATCTTGGTAGATGAATATCTTTCTAGATACAAATGCCTTTGGAGGAACAGATTGTGCACCACAAGTGTTACAACCATATGAGGAATTTTTACGATCACTTGAAATTGTACTCATTAAGGACAAAACAAGACTTATTAGACCAGTAAGTGCTTCCCTGAGCATTTTGAGATAGCCAAAAATTATGGTACATTGGTACTTATAAAGATCAGAATTAATTCTGTGACAAAATAGCAGCTACAGCAAATGCCTATGTTGGAAGTCTCAATTTGCTGAGAAGGTTCTTAAGATCATAGGCCAAGATTTCTGGTTTGGCCTGTCAGCACTCAGAATCTTTGGACTCATATCAAAGCTGATCTACAAAGTTTTGAGGATCATCTTTGTTGCTCAGGAAAGTCTTTGATGAGAGGACTGGTCTGTGGTATAACTTTGTTTCCTTTACTGAATTCAAGGAAAGACTAAGTGGCATTTCAAGCATGTCTAGGTTTTATAAATTAATTGCTTAATCTTTAATAATAATGGCAGGACTCATGTTTCAATAAAATAAAATCTTTTTGTTTATAATGTTTGCATTTTACCAGTGTTTCATAATAAGAGTTGTCATAAATATCATTTACACTTGTAGACTGTTTATGATCATATAAATGCTTCTAGAAAGTTATCCTATCCTTATTATATCATGTGATATAATTTAAAAATATATGATATGGGAGACTGTTGAGAACCTTTGGTTTAGTGCTTAATTTTGCACGGTTTAGAAATACCGTTTTGTATTACTTAATAAAATGTCTCATCAGACAAGTGGTGTAAAAATATTCGTGCCTGAAAATAAAAACTGTCTTAGTGTCTAGTTCATGTGCCTAGATTTGGTTATTTCTCGTTAGGGTTTCTTGTACCCAGGAGAATCAATGAATTTAGGAATTGCTTGCCTAGTCAGGATTTTACTGTGTTCTCTCTAAAACTAAGAAATGTCAACTCTTTAGTCTGTAGAGAACCAGATTGTTAAACCAAGTTTCAGCGAACAGAAGATTGGAAATAGTTGGGAGACAATTACTAACCCATTCTTGCTTCCCTTTGAGGTTAATTTTACATTGATTTTCTCAATCGTGGCGGAACTCTCAGATATTTGCATTATTTACTGACTTCACATCTTTAGTCTTCAGTTGGAAGACTAATATGAAGTGGAATTAGGAAAAGGAAATCTTTCTGACAAGTTCTTAAACTCTAGAAATGTAAATATAGGAGTAGGTAGGAATTGATGCATACAGCTTGTAAAAGATGAACTGAAGCTTATTGGGCTGTTTTTGCTGCTTATCCAGGAATTTTAGATGCATTGTAGGAATCAATGACAATAACTTTTGAGACTTCTATTAATAGGTAAAAAAATGTTAGTAGCAGACTTGGATTTCTTTCAACAGAGGTATGTTCTGTCATACCATTTACAAATATAAAATATAAATATAAAAATATATAAAATATCTCTGCTGTTTTTTGAAAGTAAGTCCAATAAATGCAAATTCTACATTAAAATTTCTTAGTGTCTAGAGTTTTTATGTCTAAATATCATTTAGGACATGTCAGATTGCACTATAAATGTAGAATGAATGCCACTGGGATACTTTGTAAATAAAAAATGAAAATGACTTCAAGGCAATTTATAAAAATATCACAAATGTATAATGATGTAGTAAACCAAACAAAGCTTTAGTTCTTTGCCTGACTGCAGTGGGATACTAGGAAACCAACTCATTCTTCCTACATGCAAAGAATGTTCTCTGTTCTTTGAGTTAACTGTCCAGCCCTATTTTTAAAACATCAAAAAAATACATCTGAGTATTTACTGATGAAATTATACATTCTAAGGGATTGTATTCATAATTTTAGGAATTGGATAAAGAAATCAAAAGGAAAACTGGACAAGAGAACCATAAGGGAGACCAAATATGACAAAACATAGATAGTTAAGCAGGATTATTGGACATAGGTACTTTTTATGCATTGGTTTTGCTTATATTTGAATATTTTCATAACAATAAGGGTTCAAAATGTTAATATAATATAATCATGCTACTTAACATCATACATTTTTAAAATGAATAACAAGGAAAGATGATGATTAATATATGATAACATAACACAGTTGAACAAATAGAGCTGTCAAGTTGGAAATGTCAAGGTGGCAATTTATTTTTACTTGTAGTAGAAGAAAAAGCCTCAGAATTGCTGTAAGTTCATAAATATAATGCTTCAGATATATTATGAATTGATATATATCATATTAGTTCAAATCAGTATTCAGTAATACATTGTTTTTAAAACTCCGAAGATGGGCTGGAGTGAGAGTACAGTGAGTAACATTTTTGTCTTTCATGTAGCCAATCCAGGTTCAATCCTTGGCATCCCATATGGTTCCCCAAGCCTACCAGGAGTGATTTCTGAGTGCAGAGCCAGGAGTAGACTCTAAGCACTGCAGAATGTGTACCCTCCAAAAAAACAAAACAAAACAGAATGAAAATTCCTAAGGTGGTGAACAATTTTTGGACAAAAGTTTATTTTTTATGGTAGAATACTATTTAGACTATATTTATAATGTGAAAGTCATATTTATTCACATTTATATTAATGTAAATTCATACTTGTCATATGTTTATGAAAATCATATTCACTAGAGTGAATTATAGGTATGTTCGATTTTTATAATGTTGGTATACTTTACTTTTATTTATTTAATTATTTTGGATTTTGGTCACACCTGGCTATAGTCAGGGCTTACTCCTGGCTCTACACTTAGGGATTATTTCTGCCAGTACTCAGGAGCAATATAGATTATTGGAAATGAACTCTAGTTTAGATGCAGGCATGGCAAATGCCCCACTTGCTGTACCAATCAATTCTAGCAACCTTTCTTTTTGTGCTATATTAGAAATTATTGTTGCGTAAACTATCCAATTTATAAATCTGACTTGAATTCCTGTCGCATGCCCAGAATAGGTTAATTGAGAGTTTTATTTGTTTTTGTTTTAAAACAGGGATTATATCATGGGTTGGGGGATTGGGCCACACCAACCTTTGCTTAGGACTCCTTCTGGTACCGTGATTAGGGGTCACTCATGACAAGGGATGGGAGCTATTGGATTGAACCTGGGTTGTTCTCATGCAAGGCAGGTGGCACTATCCTGTACTATCATTTCAGCCCAAATAATTTTAGGAAGGGAATTGAGAAACAAAATGCCCAAACTTCGGATATTTTGGGGACCATTTAAACCAGTCATTAAAAATCCCACTTATTTAAAAAGTGCTATGACTGAAAATATAAATATTTTCTAAAAGAGAACAAAATTGATTTTTTCAGTCAATTTAAACTAACCTAAAGAATGTTCATTTGTGCAGATAACTCAATTTTCATTTCTGTTTTCTTGTTTTTTTTTCAGAGACTAGAAATGAAAGGAGAACTTTTTTACCTTTTAAGTTTCCAAATAGCTGATTAGAATTCCTTATTATAGTGGAAGACATAGTATTTTTCTGTTTTAGAGATAATACTGCCGTTTGGTCATAGACTATAATTTCATTTGTTTCTGATAAGTATGGATAATTCATTGAATTTGAATCTACAAAATGACAATTTGAGATATGGAAATTATGTGTTTTCTTAGTTCACCCAGCACTGAAATAACTCCTATTGAATATGACCCACTGAACATTTGCGGGGGAGATAATTTTTGGAAACTATGTATTCAGTTAAGAGTTACACAAAGGTAGAATATTGAGAATGGAGGCAGTGGTTATTGGTTCTAGTGTGATCCACTGATAGATTATTTTTATTGACATTTAATCAAACTTTTTGTGTTGTTATTAAAGCTAATGATTGACTTTAGGCAAGTCACCCAATCTCCTTTATAAAGTTTCCTATTTGTAAAATGAAATTAATAGCTATACATACATCTAGGGTTATAGAGAAATGTTTGGTATATAGCCAAAAACTATTAAGAGAGAATTAAAGGAGAAAATATTTATAAAATGGAACATTTTAGCTCTATTTAATTTTGTTTTTGAGTTATACCTGGCAGCACTTAGGGATTACTCCTGGCTCTGTGCTAAGAAATCACTCCTGGCAGGCTTGGGGGACGATATGGAATGCCTGGAATCAATCTGGGTTGGCCAGATGCAAGTCAAACCATACCTGCTATGCTATCACTTCAGCCCCTTTATTTAAATTTTTGCATTCATTTCACTTTATTTATTTATTTATTTTTGATCATGCCCAGCTGATTTCATGGCTTACCCTTGGCTCTATGCTTAGTGCTCAGGCATGGCAGTGCTTTGGTAACTATACAGATGCCAGGGATTAAACCTGGACCAGCCATGTGCAAGTCGAACACTCTACCTACTGCACTACTACTCCAGTTTCCATTTTATTTCATTTTTAATTGAAGTAATTTTGGTTTTTTACATGCAAAATCATAATTTAATGAGCATGAAGAACTATGTAAGTGAAATTAGGGGAAGCATTATGTAAAAATTTCAAACAATATACTCCTAAATGGTGAACTTTTTTGGAATGATTTTGGAATGTTAAAGTGGTTGGTGAGTTAGGAGCAAATAGATAATGAAACGATGTGATACAGTAGATAAGTAACAGTTAAATTTTGATAATCCTTACATACTGTTGTAAAGGAGTGTTTATTTTTTAAGTGATACAGTACCATTTTTAGGTAGAAATCATTTCTGTTGTATCAGCACTATGACAGAACAACTATAACCAAACAAAATTTACATAGAAAACAAAATACTACACTAACTGAAGTTATTTGAGTCTACAGACATGCAGGTAGATTTGGGGAAAGAACTGGTAACTAGAGGCTACAACTCTATGGGAAACCTTGACATCTTTCGTGTCTTTCAAAGTTAGTTTGAACCAACAATGATCATTTTAAAGTAGTGTTTCAGTATGAACTAAGAGTCAAAAGTAGTGACTTAGATTGAGTTTTGCTTACAAGCCATGCCTAGATTTCACATTGAACTCTAAATTACATAGATACAACCCAGAGTGAAGCATTCCTATGAGGGATAAATGAATTGAGCAAAGATTGGAGGTTCTATTGAAGTGACACACTTCTATGTGTGAGTCTAAGTTAAGATTTGAAAATAAACAAAACCCATAAAATTTTTAGAGTAATAATATAGAACCCAAAGACTCAGAAATGACCAGTATCTATATGCAATCCAAAATTATTCAACAAAAGACACCATTCCCCTTTCAAAAGAAAGTCAATGAGATCAAATGTTGAAGTGAGAAAAATAATGTCCAACACCTTAGTGCCTACATTTAGTCTGCTGAGTCTTGCCAGGAGTGATCCCTTAGTGCCCATCTAGGAGTAAAGTCTTAGCACCTCTCAGAATAGCCCAAATGACAAAAAAAAGTGTGTAAAATAATTAAGCATATATCACATTTCTACAGAGAAAAATATGTGTTTGAAAAACAAATTATAGGACTAGAAATTATAGTATCAGTAGTTTCAAATTCTCTAAGCTTAACAGAATGGCAATAATAAGGAAAGCATTGATCATCTTGAAAATTAGAGTCCTCATTACTCAATAAGACTTCTAATTACTGTCCACAGGTTTATACTTTATAGAATATGGCAACCCCGCTTTTCATTTCCAAGTGGTATTTTGTTTCTCCTTTAAATGTCCCTCAGGCTGAAGAAACAATGAACCAGATAGGATGCTTCCCTTGCTTGATGCTGACACGGGTTGGATTTCTGAAGGTCTCCTGAGTGATCCCTGAGTGTAGATGCCTTGTTTGCTGGTGGCCCAGTGTTGATTGAAAGGGTCTGCCTGTCTGCCAGGATAAAGAATTCTTGATAATTTTCTCTCAGACTCCAGTAGCTCAACTTTTTGCTAGGGATGAGTGGAGCTCTCCTCAGGGATTTGGTTTTCGGGACTGTTACTGTGAAAATCGAGGCATCTGCCAGGTACCCCCTCACAAAAACAAATCTTACTTTATAGACATCCCTCATTTTTTCTCTGGAGATCTGATATACTGACGATGAATTCCTTTAGCTTTTGTTTCCTGAAAACACATTTCACTTTTCTGAGTGATAATTTAGTTAGGTTGAGTCCTGGTTGTGGGTCTTTTCCATGAAGACCTATGTCTGGGTTAAAGCACTTCCTTCTGAACAGTCGAGATACTGTGATAAGATTTGCTGATACTCTTCTCAGGGTTCCCTTATCTGTGACTTTCTTTTTTTATTATGATTAGAACTCTCTTTTCATTCTTGATGGTTTTCTAATTTTTACTTGTTTTTGGACTCCTTGAAGCCCTAGGGTCAGTCCTAATGATGCTCAGCCTGGCCACGCAGTACCAAGAAATCAAACTTTGGTTTTGCATGTTTGCATGTTTTTGTTTTTATTTGTTTGGTTTTTGGACCACACCCAGTGACACTCAGGGGTTACTCCTGGCTATGCGCTCAGGAGTCGCTCCTGGCTTGGGGGACCATATGGGATGCTGGGGAATCGAACTGCAGTCTGTCCTAGGCTAGCGCTGGCAAGGCAGGTCGCTTACCTCTAGCGCCACAGTGCTGGCCACGGGTTTTGCATGTTTAAGGCATATTTTATGCCTCCTTTAGCTAACTCTCCAATTCTTTTTTTCTTTTTTTTTTCAATAGAAGCAGCCAGAGATCTAGTATATTTACCTTGAATGTGACTGCTCTGGATTCTATCCCTGGTACCCCATGCAGTTTCTGAACTTACAGGAGTGGTTCCTAAACTCAGAGCCAGAAACATGCTAATTGTGTCTCTTTTCCTTTTACTTTAAACTTACATTCGTAGTCTAACTCTTTTCATGGTGGGGACATGTTTTGGTATTTCTTAACATAAGAATTCTGCCTCTTTCCCTCTTCTCCTTATGGAATCCTTTCAATGTGTATGATTCTTAAGTAAATGTCTCTCTGCTGGTGACAGAGCAAGTGCTCTTTGGCTCTCAAGTCCAGGCTGTCAGGCCTATCTTGTGTTGACTGGGACACATAATGGGTTCTGAGGCCCACGTGGGAACTGGCTGTGCTGTGGGGATTCTTAAGGTTACTCTCTCTGTGTTGGGGGTATGCCTTGTTTGCTGGTGGCCCAGTGTTGATTGGCAGGGTCTGCCTGTCTGCCAGGATAAAGAACTCTTGATCATCTTTTCTCAGGCTCCAGTAGCTCAGCTTTTTGCTAGGGGTGAGTGGAGGCTCTCCTCGGGAATTTGTTTTAGGGACTGTTACTGTGGAAATTGAGACCCAATCTGGTGTCCATAAGCCAGTCCATGAACAAGAAAGTACCATCCTGTAACTCTGATTCCTTTCAAAACCTGTGGTTTCTTGCTCTCATTTCAGAGTTGCGAGTCTAAGATAGGATCGTAGGATTGTGAAATCAAGTATCAGGCACAATCTGTACCTTAGAAATTGCTACCTGATTATAGCTGATGATTCTGCTTCCTACAGGGTAATTTTTCTTTCTTTCAGCAGTTCATTTGGATTTTTGCCCTTTTGTCTGTTTTTTTTTAAATATAAAAACAATTTTCAATGTAGATTTGCTCTGAGCACAGTATTTGCTTCATCCACACTTCTTCATTTGGGCATCTTGACCTCGTCCTTCTCATAACTCTTTAGTCATACCCTATTTAAATGATTTAATTGAGAGAAAATATGAAATGATATTTTGTGATGAGAAATCTTAACTTTACATGGTATTTTACATGATATGTTTTATATCTTTAAAGCAAATGCTGACTGCTTATTATTTATCTACTCTTTACTTTTTCCTCACTTTTAACTCCATCTGTAAGGGTAATTTAGTGGTTTATTTTACACACTGAAAGCTAAAGTAGTTTTAAATAAAATAACAATTTTAAAATCCTAAAATTAAAAAACAAATCTGTAGTCTTTATTGCTGTGGTAGGACATCTGCCTTGCACACCCTAAGCTAGGATGGACCACGGTTAGATTCCCCTGCATCCCATATGGTCCTCCAAGTCAGGAATGATTTCTGAGCATATAGCCAGGAGTCACCGGGTGTGGCCCAACCCCCACCCCCCAAATTTCCTACCTTAGCCACATCCTGATTTAGGAGAATTTTGCATCATACTACTGTTGTGCAAATTGGATCCTTTGATTTTTATTTTTCTTAGTATAGACCATGTTTATGTAAGCTATAACATCATTTTCACCATTGTGTCAGTAATAACCATTTAGTGAGGCTCCTAATTTTGTATTTTATAATTGTTTTTATGCATTAAGTAGTTCAGATGTGTATTTTTGCAACATTCAATGCCTATAACAACAGGATATATCTAAGAAATTGGACCTGCTATTGGGTATATGAATTCTTGAATAATGTGATGAAGATTTGCAACCTAAACTCCAGATATCCATATAGTAAATCAGTATTTTGTAGTTTAACTAGGTGGTTCTAGGTCCTTCCTGATGGTTGGGCATCTTTGACTTGTCAACTATGTCCTTACTGATCTCTTCAATATACAGATTTTTGTCCCCTCAGTAAACTAAAACTGGAATCTGTTTTACTCGATAATATGGTTTGAGTCTAATGTCAGGCTGGAACATGGGGACCTTTCCCTTTATGGTGCTTACTGCTTGTAGTTAGTCATCCCTGGCTTGCCTCTCAAGCACTTTGTTCCTTTGATTTTTTTCCCCCTTATTTTCTGGCTTTATGGATATCGATAAAAATCGCTGCCTTCCTGCTCTCTGTCTGGGCAGTGGTGACAAGTCAAAGAGAAAGTGACCTTACCTGAGCCTCTTTTATATCTTACATGGTCCAACTGCCCCTCAATTATAAGTTTTATTGCATCCTCTTGAGCAAATAATATGAAAGAATCAGTTTAATTAATGAACTTGCCTTGGGCTCCTTTCCTCCCCACCACTTCACTTCCATCTGAACACACTGCAAACATTAGACCATCTTTCAGTTTGTGAAAGTCCAAATGTGTAAAAAAAAAAAAAAACAAACACACAAATGAGTATCTTGATTGCACCTATCCTTTGATAAAATAGTTTATTCAAGTCTTACATATATAGCTATAAAATGAACAGATGACAACCTTTTCTGAAAGAGCCCTTTGTTGCATAATAATTTTAAATTGTATTTTATTCTGTTTTTGTTTGTTTGTTTATTTGCTTGTTTTGTTTTTGGATCATACCTGGTGGTGCTCAGGAGTTACTCCTGGTTCTGTGCTCAGAAGTTGCTCCTGGCAGGCTCTGGGTACCATGTTGGATACTGGGATTTGAACTGGGATCCGTCCTGTGTTGGCTGCGTACAAGGCAAATGCCTTATCATCGTGCTATCTCTCTGGTCCCATTTATTTTATTCTTTTATTATTATTATTGTTATTGTTATTATTATTATTATTATTATTATTATTATTATTATTATTATTATTATGGGAAGCAAGATTTAGAGCCACACCGGGTAGTGCTCTCAGGAATTTGAACTGGGTTCTGCCACATGCAAGGCAAGCACCTTACCTCCTCACTCCAGCCTCACTGACTTTATGTTTTAAATATTACATTACCGTTGAAGAGGGGAGGAGGAGTAGAGGAGTTGAGCCACACCTGGCTATGTTCAGGTGTCACTCATGATGGTAGTTGGGGAATAGATATGGTGTTAGGAATAGACCCAGGCAGCTTGTGTACAAGACAAGTGCCCACCCCTCTGTACTACTTCTTTGCTCTTTACTTTTTAATTTTGTCTTCAATTCTCTCCTTAGATTTTTATTATACCTGGATATTTATTGCATTTTTTATAGAAAGAAATTTTTTTTTGTTTTTTGGGCCACACCCAGTGACCCTAAGGGATTGCTCCTGGCTTTGCACTCAGAAATCATTCTTGGCTTGGGGAACATATGGAACTCTGGGGGATCAAACCAAAGTCTGTCCTAGGTCAGCGTTGTGCAAGGCAAACGCCCTACTGCTGCGCCACTGCTCTAGCCTCTATTGCAAGTATTTTTTTAAAACAAGATTTCGATTTTATTTATCTGGTCTCTAATGTCTGAGGTCAATCCAGAATGATAGTACATTTATTGACTTACAAATTCATTCATGCTTTTTCCCCAATTCATACATAACATCAATTGTAAATACTTAACATAAATTCATACTCGACATAAGTTCTATTGAATATTTGTGTGAATTTTAGTCTCCTATTTTATACATAAATAATGATTTTTGGACATGGATGGGTTTCCCTCTCAAAAATCACCAGAGCAACTGCCTATGTAAATAAACCAGGTTTGGTATTTAATGAGAATAAGTTAAAAAGTAATTGATAAATGCTGTAAGTATAAGAAGAGAAAGATTTTATTTATCTATGTAAAGATAAACATTTTTGTGATTCTCAAACATTGAGAATAGAATTAAATAGAATCCAGTTTACATAGAAACATCCAACTGATTTAAGACATTGACAGTTCTGGAGCCGGAGAGATAGCTCAGAGGTGTTTGCCTTGCAAGCAGCCGATCCAGGACCTAAGGTGGTTGGTTCGAATCCCGGTGTCCCATATGGTCCCCGTGCCTGCCAGGAGCTATTTCTGAGCAGATAGCCAGGAGTAGCCCCTGAGCACAGCTGGATGTAGCCCAAAACAAACAAACAAACAAAAAAGACATTGACAGTTCTATTTACTTAATAATTTTGAACATTTATAAATTTTGTAGCAGAATTTTATTTTTGATTCATTCAGCTAAGTCAGACTTTTATTGTATCTGGGTAGGTCTAGTGATTAGTTCCTGCCATGCTCTCATAATCTATTCAGTCACTTACACACTGAAACTCAGCACACATGAAAATGTCAGTTGCCAGTCAGAGGAAATCCCAATAAGAGTTTTGTTTACTTTTTATTTAGCTTAATAATATTTTTACTTAAACACCATGATTAAAGACATTTTGTAGTTGGATTTCAATCATAAAAAAGAATATCCTCCTTCACTAGTGCAAACTTCCCACCACCAATGCCCCTCTCCCCATTAGAGGTTTCTTTAAAGTTATTTACTGCAGTGTGATTTTTATGATTATCTAGAATATACTCCCAGCATTTAGTAGGCTTCCTGGATACATAAATATGAAATATGTAAATTATGCTGCGTCATTTATTGCAACTAGTATTGTGGTCATGTTCTTTGGAAGGAGGGATTTCACCTCCAAAGTTAGTCTCTAGTCGGCAGTTATTTCTGAGAGACAGTAGGAATATGTGTTTGGAAATTTTAGCTTGGACTCTCAACACTTCACCGGAATCTAGGCTTACATATTATTTAAAATTATTTATTATATGATTCTTACTTTTCAGATTGAGTTTTGAAACAGATTTGATTCTAAGGTACTTCTTTTCTAGATACTCTGGCCCAATAATAGAGTCCAGCAAGGTTCACTGCAAGCAGTTGAGCTCCTCGGATGTTTACTTACCAGTCCTGAGCTATCACAGGCATTTATACAAAAGCTGTTGATGACAGTGTATTTATAAAACATCTAGGAATAGAGCTGCTTCCTCTACTGTAGACTTTTCTCAATTGATTGCATCCCAGTGGGATGATTGGCTATCAGCTTCCCCCCATGTAAAAGCCTCCTACTGGAACTCTTTCTGTTCCATTTCTTAGAGGAAATGCTTGGTTATTATGTTTGATCAAAGGCATTTTTTTCAACATGCAATTGACTATCAATCTTGTATCTTTAAAAGTGAAACAATGTCTCGTGCCTAAGAAAGCAATTCAATTTTGACTTCTACAGATTTCACCCGACTTGAAGAAGAAGAAAAGAGATTGGGAAGCTCGCTGGGAGCTCCTTTAAGCCTGGCTTTCTCAGTGAAGCCAGAGGAGTAGAGTGGTTATGGGTTAGAAAGAGCTCCACCAGAGGGGCTACTTCTTTTCACTGTTGGAAGCTGGCACCTCCTTCTCCCTGCTTTCCTTTTGACTAGTGTTTACCCTGGTTATTTTTGTCCTTGATTTCTTTTGGTACACTTTTTTTTTTTTTTTTTTGGCATGGAGGGCTTTACACTGTCTACAGGCTGCTTTTTATGGAAGGCATAAAGGTCAATGTTTCTCAATGTTTGAGAATCACAAAAATGTTTATCTTTACATCAATAAATGAAATATTCTTGCTCTTTTTATACTTACAGTATTTATCAATTAGTTTTTTAACTAATACTCATTACGCACCAAACCTGGCTTCTTTTCAGAGGCAGTTTCTCTAGTGATTTTGAGAAGGAAACCCAGGGTTTTTTTTGAGAGGGGGGTTGGAGGGGACACACTCAGATGTGTTCAGAGCTTATTTCTGCCTCTGCACTCAGAGTTCACTCCTGGCAGGCTACGGTGGGAAGACCATACCGGGAATTGAACCTGAGTCAGACACATGCAAGGCAAGTACCCTGCATGTTGTACTATTTCTTCAATCCCTAGAAACTGCTTTTTGCCTCTCTTCAGTCTTGAGGTGCTGGTATCTTCCTGCTGCTATTGATCTCTGTGGTTTCTACTGCCATCTGCACTTCTCTTTTTAGTTTATACTTCACCGGAACTCTCACGTTCCTTTATGAATTTCTTCATGTAATTTTATAAGTACTTGTAGCAATTTTCCTGTTTATTTCCAGTGTGCCATTGATTTGAGAGCATGTTTAACAGATAAGAATTGTGGTGGCACAGTGGTAGATCATTTGCCTTGCATGCGGCTGACCTAAAATGAATCACGGTTAGATCCCCTGCTGTCCCATAGGGTCCCCGAAGTCAGGAGCGATTTCTGAGCACATAGCCAGGAGTAACCCCTGAGGGTCACAGGGTATGGCCCCCCCCAAAAAAAAACAAACAAAACACACACATAGAAAATAAAGATAAGAATTGATCATTCTTTTGTCTCAGAGAATCTTGTGACCATGGTGATCAAAATTAATAATTACATATTGTAAAATTTAAATTAGACTTGACCCTTCTTGAGACTACCTTTAGCTTAAATTCAGACAAGATCTAACTGGAGAGATATGGCAGCTACTTTCATGACAATTAAAAATAATGATGCTACAAAGTCATGATGAAAGTCTCAAGATTAGACAGAGGGCTGAATACTTAATTATAAAGAAGATGGTTTTTACTTCTGCTCCTAACACAAATAAAAATTCATCAGCCTTATAACTGTAATGTTAAATAGGACAAGTGCATGTAAATAAAATATTAGACTAAATTGATTTTGGGAACTACTTATTTGAATTATTGGCTATCTTAGTTTTATGGTTGTTATAGTTTATACAAAAGTAGAATCAATAAATTTGTTTATTGTGAAACATTTTAGAAAATCTTCATCATACTTTGAAAAGATGTGTTGATATATGTGATGCTTAAAACATATGAAATTAAATCAGAAATTAACACTTAAAATTACCTTCCTTGTATGCAAGATACTTTCATCTTAAATTTTCTCTCAGCTGGCTGAAATGGAAATAAATGGTTGTATCAGTGCTTGTAACATTGCATATTTACATCAATGTTAAAATGATTTTTTTCAGTTCACATTGTGTTTATTTACTATAATAATATAAGTTATCTTTTGTTATTAAATAGAAAGGAAGACTATCTAGAGTTTATTCGGATAGCAATTTTTAAGAATAATAACTGACCTTTAACACAGTCATTAATCTACGATTTTAGAGAATCATTTTTAACTTTTAACATTATGTGTAGTTAGAGGAGTCATGAATCACAATTCACAGTTTCAAATTTAAATATAATGTAAGCTGAATGTTGGGGCCTCTTGGTATTAAGGTTAGAAATAAGTTAAAGAATCAGGAACCAGAGTAAAAGTACAGTGAGTAAGACATTTGCCTTGAATGTGGCTTACCCAGATTTAATTCCTGGCATCCTATACACTGGCAGACCTATAGTTTTGGTCAGTTTGGCTTCTCTGCAGAGATCAGTGGCTAAGTGGTGAAGCAGGGCATTGGCAAAGGCAAGGTTGTGGTAGTGGATGTAGTTCGTGTGCTCTGGACAGGTTGTGGATCTGGACTTGTTAGGTTGACAGCACGAGGCCATTTTTGGAGTGAGTGTAGGCACCCTCTCCAACTCCCCTCACTACACTTTCTCATACTTCCAGAAGTCCTGAAAACCAAAACGCTGCCCTTCAAATATCATGTCTCCGTGTCTGCATTTAGCCAGCTCCCTAGCTTCACTTTAGTCTTGAAATATGAGGCTGTGAAAAACCATGGATACACTAGCTGTGCAGCTGAAAATGGCAGTTTTGCAAGAAGAGTGTGGGCCTCACCAAAGCTACAGCAGCTGCATCTGCTACTCACAAGTGCTGCTTCACCAATGACCCAGATTCATCACTTAACTACTTATCTCTGTAGAGATATCAAACTGACCCAAACTCCAGAGATTCAGACCTTTTTAAAGGAACTTCCTAGAGAAAAGAGGGAAAGGAGAAGAGTGAAGGAGACCTTCTGCAGGGTTTCTTTTAACAAATTGACATAAATATTGATTCAGAGATGATTGATAATATGCCCAGGTTTTGTGTGTCTTCTTGGGTCACTGAGGATTGTCCAGATCTCTGGAGCAACACCAAAGAGCATTTTCAGGTGCCACTGATAGGGCATAATGATGTCTCTGCACGTGTAAAATCTTTTCCTGGTGGTTCTTGATGTGGAATTGGAATTTGCCTGATATACTAACTATGACTCATTCAACTTTTATTACCATTTCTATACTCAATAGCAAGCTTTAACCAACAGGAGGTTCAGGCCTAGTTGATGAACAACTTATCCAAGTAAGTTCTGATCTAGCTGTAGAAGTCAGACCACACTGAGGTCTCAGAGATAGTGATCTCCCACTTTGAGATGGTGATCTCCATCCCATCCTCCATAGCCATAGATCATGTGGCTTGGCACTGTATACTCCTGTGCTGTAGATCTCTGACTCACATTCTACAAACATCAAGTGGTCACATACTAGGGACATTAATTTTTTTTATTGAATACCATGAGATATACAGTTATCAAGTGTTCAGGATTGAGTTTTAACTGGATAGTATTTGAGCACCCAAATTTTCATTGGTGTCCACTTCCTGCTACCATTGTGTCCCCAGTTTCTCATTCAACACCCAGCCTGCCTCTGTGCAGTTACTTTTTAAAAATTTATTTTTTCCTTATAGGCACTGTGGTCACTATGCTGTTACTGAAAGGATATCATGCATATCACTTTACCTTCTTTCAGCACCTAGTTCCTGACCAAAGTGATCATTTCCCACTATCATTGTTATAATACTCCCTTCTCTGACCTAATTAAACTCCCTTCCACATTGCGAAAAGCTTCCTACTAATGGCCAGTCCTTGTGGCCCTCATTTCTATTGTCTTTCAGTATTATTCTTAGATGTTTCATATCCTGTAAATGACTACAATCATTCTATATCCCTCTCTCACTAACTCATTTAATTCAGCATAACACTCTCCATGTTCATCATGTGTAAGCAAATTCCCTTGTATAAATGTATCAGTGTTTCTTTATCAACTCATCTGTTCTTGGGCACTCAAATTGTCCTGTGATAAACATAGGAGAGCAGATACCTTTGTGCATTGTATTTGTGGGGCCCTACGGTATATGGTACATTTCCAAGAGTAGTATTGCTTGCTGGGTCATATGGTAGCTAAATTCCTAGGTTGTTTTTTTTTTTTTTTTTTTTTGAGGAATGCCCATATTGTCTTCTTTGGGGGGGCTGTGGGGGGTCACACCTAGTGACTCTCAGGGGTTACTCCTGGCTATGCACTCAGAAATTGCTCCTGACTTGGGGACCATATGGGATGCCAGGGGATGAAACCACAATCTGTCCTAGGCTAGCATGGGCAAGGCAGTCGTCTTCTAAAAAAGGCTGAACCACCAGAGACAAATGAGGGCGATGTCACCTTCCCCCTCATTCATGCCACACTGTGAACCTGAGTCCGTCCCAGGTCGGCTGGATGCAAGGCAAATGCCTTAACACTGTGCTATCTCTCAGGCCTTGGTTGTTATTTTAATTGTGATGAGTGCCAGTCACATTGTTGTAAGGTGGTGTCTCGTTGTTGATTTGATTTTCATTTTCAGTTTGGTTAGTGATACAGAGCATTTCTTCATATGCCTTTTGACCACTTGAATTTCTTCTTTTAAGGAAGTTTCTGTTCACCTCTTCTACGGAGGCCAATTTTTGAAAAATTAGTTTAGGCAAGTTTTAGTTTGAGGCTCAGGAATGAATTTTGAGGCTAAGAGATTTGGGGTTTTGGGGGTGTGTGTGAATTAGGGCCTCTTTCAGTAATGCTCAGGGCTTGCTTCTCATTCTGTGCTTTGGTATCTCTCCTGGTAGTGTTTGAGGGTCATATGTGATCCTAGGGATTGCTCCTGGGACAGCAACACTTAAGGCTGCTGGTCCTATCTCTCTATTTTTACTGTTAAGAGATTTTTGATATGAAAAGAAAGCCTAGTTTTGCATTTTAAACTAGGAAGAAAGGGGAGAGATAAAGAGTGAGTGAAGGAAGGAAGGTAGGAAGGAAAGAGGGAGGGAGGAAGGAAGGGAGGGAGGGAGGGAGGGAGGGAAGGAAGGAGGAAATTAGAGTAGGAACAAGAAGTCTATAATTCCAAACACAAGAAAACATATATTCTAGAGTATTTATTTGCTTCACAATCATTAACATCATTTCTTTTTGAGACAACTTCATTTGGGAAGTTTTGTGGAGCATTGGAGAATTGATCAGTTCACTTGTGTTGGATTTGACACCCTTTGGTTTTGGGCTATTGGCAATTCGTTATTTTATGTTTCCTTTTCAAATAATGTTGTAAAACTCATCTAGACGATATCTATAAAAGTTTTGACACATGGAATGAGTTGTATGAATGTAAAAGTGACTGGAATAGGTTCAACATACCATGAACTGTCTATTTTTTTAATTGCTCTCTGAACTTGGGAGGAGAAAATTAAAGCGGTATGATATCAGTCCAATTAGATGTAATAATCTCTTCTTTCTGATGTTCACATTTGACTTACATTATCTAAGCTTTAATTTTTTTAACTTATGTAAGTCAAACAGTGTGAACATTTTATTTTTAATTGATAAGAAGTTCTGTTTCTTGGTTCTTGCTGGGTACAGTGACAGATTATTTAGTGCTGCCAAATTCAAGTGTAGTGTTTGTAGTTTATTACAAGCTCTAGAAATCTTATATAGAGAAAAGAATGGGCTTTGGTAGAGAACATCTTAGAAAAAGTCAATTAGAGTCTGTGCTGCCAGCCAGAGTGAAAGAGGAAAAGGAGAGGATACATTCTAGTTGGTATACTTGGACGCAAAAATTCAATTAACAAATTCACATTGCTGCAGCAGAAGACAGTGATTAAAATTTGGGTGAAGTAGTCAAAATTTCTGTCACACATATCAAAACTCTTGACAACTACACAGGCTTTTCAAAAGCATTCATTTTACCTAAAACAATGTAAATAAAGGACTGATTTTGTGTTTTGTTTTAAAATGACCACTGACTGTATGAAATTATTATAGTTTAAAATTGTGCTTAAAATTACTAATTGTAGTAAAGTTTATATGTGAATGCATCACTTTAAAAAACACCGGATTTGGTATAGTTTGCATTTGGTACAATTCAGTGAATTGAGATTTGATTTTTGGAAATGGAAAGGACATTATCTTTAAAAGTTTGTTCCCTGTTTCACATGTGCTCACTCCCATTAAAGATTCAAAAAATGTGTTGAATGCCCCCAGTGCTGTGTTAGATACTGGTGACACAGAGGTGAGTAAGCCGTGGTCTCTCACCTGCAGTACTTTGCCTGGGACTCTAATGGGAGGAATATACACTTAATTAGAAAAAATGGTAAAGTCCTGGTGGGAGAAAGAGTGGCATTAGTGAGTGGCCGGAGGGCAGAGGTTCTGGTGGGGCACCTCTGGAGGCTTTTGAGCTGGGTCTCTCAATTATGTTTTCAGAGGAGTTGAAGCTGACCATTATTTCACGTGTGTGTGTGTGTGTGTGTGTGTGTGTGTCACAATTGCTAATAATGCCCTATTTTAGGATTGTGCTAGGTTACTATTCTTATTGATATGAATTCTTGCATATTAACCAAAGAATAATTAATTTTCTTCACAAGTATAAAATAAAACCTACTGTGATTATACCTGGCTATCCTAATGAATTCAGGACATTTATTTTTGATTAGTACTTTCATAAATTAAATATCTAAATATAAGTGATATTCATGTATTTATGACTCCCCAAGCTATTTGGTGTCCTTCCTTTTTTTAACAATATAATTATATAATATTGTATATAATAGATATATAATATGTAATCTAATAGGATATTCAAAACTAAATTCGCATCTTATCTACCTAATTTATTTTAGTTTATTGCAGAAAGAGAACCTTTCTCTTGTAACAGGAAGAGAAGGTTGACCCCTTATTAGCAGCTGTACCAAGGATGATTCGTTTCTTATGGGCATCATTCTGTTGGGAATGGCTCGTTGATATTTTTGTATTAGGCTAGTATATTTCCAAGATTCATTAATTTTCCTTCGCCTTGAAGTAATTGGGCAATGACACATTGCTTTCTCACTGCCCAGTGAGGAAAACTTGTCCAAATGTGCCATGGTTGGTTTGGGCTGACTTAACAGATTTCAGAGAAAAGTAGCAATGCAAATTAAAGTATTTTGAGACACTTGGAATGTGTCTTAGACATTTTTTTTGCATTTAATTTTTTTATCTTTATTTAAACACCTTGGAGACAAATATGATTGTAGTTTGGTTTCAGTCATATAACAAGCACTCCCTTCACTGGTGCAATATTCCCACCAACAATGTCTCAAATCTCCCTCCTCCCCACCTAACCCCCACCTGTACGCTAGACAGGCTTTCCACTTCCCTCATTCATTCACATTGTTATGATAGTTCTCAGTGTAGTTATTTCTCTCACTGCACTCATCACTCTTTGTGGTGAGCTTCATGTCGTAAGCTGGACTTTCCAGTCCTCCTCTCTTTGTCTCTGAGGATTATTGCAAAAATGTCTTTGATTTTTCTTAAAATCCATAGATGAGTGAGACTATTCTGCGTCTATCTCTCTCCCTCTGACTTTTTTCACTCAGCATAATAGATGCACATAATACATGCACATCCATGTATAGAAAAATTTCATGACTTCAACTCCTGTGGCTGCATAATATTCCATTGTGTATATGTACCACAGATTCTTTAGCCATTCATCTGTTGAAGGGTATCTTGGTTGTTTTCAGAGTCTGGCTATTGTGAATTTATAGGTGTGAGGAAGGGAATTTTGTATTGTATTCTTGTGTTCCGAGGGTATATCCCTAGGAGTGATATAGCTGGATCATTTGGGAGCTCCATTTCCAGATTTTGGAGGAATCTCCATATCGCTTTCCATAGAGGTTGGACTAGATGGCATTCCCACTAGCAGTGAATAAGAGTTCCTTTCTCTCCACATTCCTGCTAGTACTGCTTGTTCTCATTCTTTGTCATGTGTGCCAATCTCTGGTTTGAAATGGAACTTCATAGTTGTTTTCATTTGCATCTCCCTGATGATTAGTGATGTGGAGCATTTTTTTTCACGTGCCTTTTGGCCATTTGTCTTTCTTCTTTATCAAAGTGTCTGTTCATTTCTTTTCCTCGTTTTTTGATGGGATTAAATGTTTTTTTTTTCTTGTAAAGTTCTCTCAGTGCTTTGTATATTTTGGATATTAGTCCCTTATCTGATGGGTACTGGGTGAATAGATTCTCCCACTCAGTGGGTGGCACTAGTATTCGGGGCACTATTTCCTTTGAGGTGCAGAAGTTTCTCAGTGTAATATATTCCCATCTATTTATCTCTGCTTCCACTTGCTGGAGAGTACTGTTTCCTCCTTAAATATGTGTTTGGTCTCAATGTCATGGAGTGTTTTATCTATGTGTTTTTTTATATACCTTATGGTTTCAGGTCTGATATCAGGTCTTTAATCCACTTGGATTTTACCTTTGTACATGCTGCTAGCTGGGGGTCTGAGTTTGCTTTTTTGCAAGTGGCTAATCAGTTGTGCGAACACCACTTCTTGAAGAGGTTTTCAATGCTCCATTTAGGATTTCTTACTCCTTTATCAAAGACTAGGTGATTGTATGTCTGGGGAACATTCTCTGAATGCTCAAGCCAATTTCACTGATCTGAGGGTCTCTCTTTATTCCAATACCATGATGTTTTGATAACTATTGCTTTGTAAACAGTTTAAAGTTGGAGAAAGTATTGCGTTCCATATTCCTTTTCCCAAGGAGTGCTTTGGCTATTCGAGCGTGTTTATTGTTCTAAATGAATTTCAGAAGTATTTGATCCACTTCTTTGAAGAATGTCATGGGTATCTTTAGAGGGATCACATTAAATCTGTACAATGCTTTGGGGAGCATTGCCATTTTAATGATGATAGCCCTGCCAATCCATGAGCAGGGTATATGTTTTCATTTCTGTGTGTCCTCTCTTATTTCTTGGAGCAGGGTTTTATAGTTTTCTTTGTATAGGTCCTTCATGTCTGTAGTTAAGTTGACTCCAAGATATTCGAGTTTGTGTGCACTAATATGAATGGGGTTGTTTTCTTAATATCCATTTCTTCCCTATCATTATTGTTGTATAAAAAGACCATTGATTTCTGTGTGTTAGTTTTGTAGCCTGCCACCTTGCTACATGAATCTATTATTCTAGCAGGTTTTTGGTAGAGTCTTTAGGGTTTTCTAAGTAGAGTATCATGTCATCTGCAAACAGTGAGAGCTTGACTTCTTCCTTTCCTGTCTGGATTCCCTTTATATCTTTTTCTTGCCTGATCGCTATAGCAAGTACTTCTAGTACTATATTGAATAGCAGTAGTAAGAGAGGACAGCCCTGACTTGTACCAGAATTTGAGGAAAGGCTTTTAGTTTTTCTCCATTGAGGTATGATATTTGCCATTGTCTTGTGGTAGATGGCCTTAACTATATTGAGAAAGGTTTTTTTTATTCCCATCTTGTTGAGAGTTTTGATTAAGAGTGGCTGTTGGACCTTATCAAATGCTTTCTCTGTGTCTATTGATATGATCATGTGACTTTATTTTTCGTGTTTATATTGTGTATTATGATATATTTACAGATGTTAAACCATCCTTGAATTCCTGTGATGAAACTTGATTGTAGTGAATGATCTTCTTGTTGAGACATTGGATCCTGTTTGCCAGGATTTTGTTGAGGATCTTTGCATCTGTGTTTTTCAGGAATATTGGTCTGTAATTTTCTTTTTTGGTAGCAACTCTGTCTGGTTTTGGTATCAAGGTGATGTTGGCTTCATAAAAGCTATTTGGAAGTCTACCTGTTTTTTAAATTTCATGAAAGAGTCTGGCCAGGATTGGTTATGGTTCCTCTTGAAAGGTTTGAAATAATTCATTAGTGAATTCATCTGGGCCTGAGTTTTTATTTTGGGCAGACAGTTGATTACCATTTTAATTTTCTCAATGGTGATGGGGGTGTTTAGATATTCTACATCTTCCTTATTAACTGTGGAAGGTTATAGGAGTCCAGGAATTTATCCATTTCTTCCATATTTTCATATTTGGTGGCATAGAGTTTCTCAAATTAGTCTTTGATTACCCTTTGAATCTCTGCAATATCTGTAGTGATCTTCACCTTTTCATTTCTAATATGAGTTATCAAGTTTCTCTCTCTTTTTGAGTTTTGCCAATGGTCTATCAATCTTGTTTATTTTTTTCAAAGAACCAATCTCTGCTTTCATTGATCTTTTGGATTGTTTTTTGGGTTTCTACTGCATTGATTTCTGTCCTAAGCTTTGTTATTTCCTTCTGTCTCCCTATTTTTGGTTCCTTTTGTTGATCGTTTTCTAATTTTATGACCTGCATCATTAGGATATTGAGGTACGCCCCTTCTTCCTTCCTGATCTGTGCTTGCAAAGCTGTGAATTTTCCTCTCAGGGCTGCTTTTGCTGTGTCCCACAGATTCTGATAGTTTGTGTCTTTCTTTCCGGAAAGTTTTGATTTTGTCTTTGAGTTCATCACAGACACGCTGGTTGTTCAGTAGCAGGCTATTTAATTTCCAGGTGTTAAAGTTTTTTCTTCTGTGTCCCTTGGTAGTTCACATCTAATTTCAAAGCCTTGTGGTCAGCAAAGGTAGCCTGCAAAACTATATATATACTAGTAAAAAAGAGGACTTTTTTCCATTTCTCTTTTCAGTTCTAGTATATTTTTGTTGGATTTCAGTCTTGTTGACCTGTGAAGTGTTGGCAATGCCGTGTTGAGGTCTCCCTCAATTATTTTGTTATTATTGATGACCTCTTTCAAATTTGTCAATAATTGTATTATATAATGTGCTTGTGTTTCATTGGGTGCATATATCTTAGTAGTGTGATTTCTTCCTGTTGCGCATATCCCTTGATTAGTACAAAGTGTCCATCCTTGTCCCTTATTGAGTCTAAATTTTGTGTTGTCTGATATTAGTATGCCCACCCCAGCTTTTTTTAAGGGTGGTTTTTGTTTGTATGATTTTCCTCCAGCCTTTTATTTTGAGTCTATGTTTGTTCTAACTATTCAGGTGTGTTTCTTGTAGTTAGCAGAAGGTTGATTTTTTTTTATCCATTTTGCCACTCTGTATCTCTTAACTGGTACATTTAGTCCATTGACATTGAGGGATATGATTGTCATGGGATTTAATGTCATCTTCATGCATAAGTTTTGTGTGTCTGTTGGTCTGTATTGTCTTAACATAGAGCTTTCAATTTTTCCTTTAAAGCTGGTTTTGCATCTGTAAAGTTTATGAACTGTTGCTTATCCGTGAACCTTTCTTCAAACCTGAACGTGAGTCAGGCTGGGTGCAGTATTCTAGGGGAAGCCTCCATTTCATTCAGTCTTGTCACAGTATCCCACCACTGTCTTGAGAGTTTCTTGTGACAGGTCTGTTATAAATCTTATTGATGCTCCTTTGAATGTAATTTCCCTTTTGATATTGCTGCTTTCAGTATTCTATCTCTATCTGTAGGATTTGTCATTGTGATTAGATGGGTCTTGGGGTGTTTTTCTTTGGGTCTCGTTTAGTTGGTACTCTTCAGTAATGCAGGATGTGATTACATGCAGTCTTTAGCTCTGGTAGTTTCTCTGTGACGATGTCTTTGACTTTTGATTCTTCCTGTGGATCTCCTTCCTGGGCCTCTGGGACTCCAATGATTCTTATGTTGTTTCTGTTGAGTTTATCAAACTCCCTATTTCTATTTTCATCTGTTCACATTCTTTGAGTACTTTTTCCATTGTCTGATCTTTTGCCTTAACAATCTTTTCCATTCACTTCTGCTGTATGGAGTTGTTCTGCATTTGATCTTCCAGTTCACTAATTCTCTCCTCAGCTGCTGTTTTCCTGCTAGAGAGGCTTTCCATTGAATTTTTTAGTTGAGCTACCGTGTTTTTCAGATATGTTAGTTCAGTTTGGAATTTTCTGATTTTTGTCTTTGTGTTCTGTTCAGTTAGAGCTATGTTTCTTTTCATTTTCATTAGGATCCTCTATATTTCTATTCTAAACTTCTTATCTGAGAGGTTTATCAGATGGTTAGTATTTTTTTGTTCATTAGAGCTATCATCTTCCTTCTCTATGCATGGTGTTTACCTGCAAGGTTTCCCCCATTGCCATGCTTATATTATGGCTTTTTCAATGTGTTATAGTGGTATTCATTAGCTAGAAGATAGCATGGCCGTGAAGCAGAGCAGCCACGCTCCTGACACCCAGCCAAAATCAGCAGGAATCATTCTATGGCCGGTTGGACTCACCTCTGAAGCAGGCAAGCCCTCCCGTAGGAATGCTGAAGAGATCAATTCTCCAGCCACTGGGAGTAGCAAGGCCCAAGATGACTGACACACTCCTGTTGCCCAGCAGAAATCAGCAGGAATCAGTCTCTGGCCCGTTGCACTCAACTCTGCAGCATGCAAACCCTCTGGTAGGAATGCTAAAGAAATCCAGTTCTCGGGTTGCTGGGAGCAGCATGGCCCAAGATGACTGCTCTGTTCCTGGTACTGAATAGAAATCTGCACAAATCAGCTATTCTTGGAAAATTTGACCTTGGAATTGTTTTTCTTTTTTTTCTTTTCATTTTTCCTTCTCTCTTACCCTCTCTTCCTCTCCCCTTCCCTTCTCCAGTTGAAATAGTTTTGATTTTTGAAATAATTTTATTCCTAATGGTGGGAGGTAGGGGCAAGGTTATGTAAAGAGGGGAAGGGGGAAAAAAGGCTAGGTAAAGTTTCCAGATATCCTAACTGTGATTCATTCAGCCTTTATCACCGTTTCCATATTTAAGTGCCAGCTTTAGCCTCAATTTGAACTTGGTTGTCCAACCATGTTTTGCTCTAGTTTTAGATGCTACACCATGCTGAGGTGCTCAGGGATACTGATATCCTACAGTCACTCTCTATTCTATACTCCACAGGCTCACCTCACAATTTATTCTTTTTTCTTCTTTATCTTGCAAGATTGGTGTTACAGGTCCATTCCCTTTCACCTGCCTATTCTAATCAGGAAGTGCCATCTCTTTCCTATTGCTATGAGAAGAATCAAAATTGCAGTCTTTGATCTTTATGTGCTCTTTTAATATTGTTAATTTTTGTTTGGGAAATCTTAATGGTGATCTAAGTCACCATCATTAAGTGAAGAAGGAAACTTTGGAGTATCAACAGGTTGGAAAGCAAGTCACTGCGAAGCAGACCTTCTGAGTGAGGGGACTGGGCAATGATGAATGGTGTATAAATCGTAAGTTTTGGTTCAGAAGAGAAAGTCCCAGATAAACTTGTTAACCAAGGCAGGAAGGGGAATGTAGCTACTGAAGCAAATAGTACATTAATTATTTTCTGTATGAAACCTAAAACAATACACAATGTACTAAACATAGGAATTCCCAGCTACAAACATTTGCATATATGTGTGTATATGTATATACACACACTTCTATATACCCTTTCTGAAGTTTGAATCATGACCAATTGGAAAACTCCATTTTTAGGCTCTTCTTATCTTTGTCTCCTTTGTTTTGATTGCCAGAAAAATCCTATTCTGAGCCACAATTTCAGGTGATTGTCTAGTTTAGGTCTGCCTAATGTCTAACATCTAATGATATTACTTAATTAAATGTCCATGCTTTCTCACCTAAAGATACTTTTGTTGTGATTGGTGAAAAGAACTCCACACTAGTTACCACACAGGTGGAACTTGGATTCCAAATAGTATGGGCCACATGCAAGGCAAAAGCTTTCACTCTGTACTATCTCTGCCAGTTCTTTGGTTGCTATCTTTGCCCATTTTGCTATGCTATTGTCTTCTTTTGTAATCTATATCCTGGTCAGTTGACAGGGTTTTCCCTGTCTTCAGCAATATCAGCTCTTTAACCCCTTGATTGTACTATGTTCTCTAAAGATAATAACTGATTGCTAAGAAATCCAGTCTCCCCAAAACCAATGCTCACAGGAGGTAATTTCATTCTAATTGACATTTGAACATATATAACTAGACAAAAGTTTTTATTCTTTTCAAAAATTATTATCTCCATTTAACT